>JAEMWC010000898.1:30000-92500 GCA_016490735.1 Pachyseris speciosa
ATGTTGATTAAAAAATCGGTTCCAAAGCGCTAGCAGCCAGATTGGAAAAAGTACTACCTGAAATAATTCACGAGGATCAGGGCGCTTACGTTAAAGGCAGGACTATCTTTGATGCTATAAGATCCATTGATGATGTCTTGGAATACACGAAATCTTATAACAAGCCCGGACTTCTCGGCACAACATTTGATTTTAAAAAAGCCTTTGACTCAATAAGTTGGAGGTATTTATTAACGGCGCTTAGAACGTTTAACTTTGGGAACTCTTTTATAAGATGGATAGAAGTTCTTTATGATGATATTTCGAGTTGCGTCATGAATAATGGTTTTGCATATGAAACCTTTCTTAGTTGACCGCGGTGTCCGTCAAGGAGATCCCTTGTCTCCCTATCTTTTTATTATTGCTTTGGATATCGTGAATATCGCCATACGTCAAAACAAAGATATCGAAGGCATCCAAGTTCGCGAGTGCATCAGTAAGTGCTCTGTTTTTACAGATGGTCTATCTACGTTTGTAAAAAATTGGGAAATCTATTCGCTTACTACAAAAGCTTCTTCAGACATTCGGAGGCATCTCTGGTTTGAGATTAAATAAGGAAAAAAACAGAGGCGTACTGGCTCGGTAACCTGCACCATTCGTGCGAAAATGTCGGTATAGATAATATAAATAAACCGATTAAGATACTGGGCGTGTACTTTACGTATGATAAGCAAAAATATCAGGAACTTAATTTTGAAAATATAATTAAGTCAATCAATAAGTTGATAAGCGTATGGCAGTGGAGGAATCTCACTTTATTTGGTAGAATTCAAATCGTCAAAACTTTTGCAATACCTAAATTTATGTATCGTGCCGCTCAGACCCCTCTTACGAAGGAAATAATCGAGGAGATAAACTCTGTTATCTTTAAGTTTGTGCGGAGGGGAAGAGATAAGGTGAAGCGGTTCAACTTGGTCAGTGACTATAGAGATGGTGGTTTGAGAATGCCACATATAGAATCCCTTATGATGTGTCTAAAAAAGTATTATGAGGACTATAACAGCTCATGGAAACTGTTTCTAAATTTCTATCTTGACAATGTCGGAGGTCCCTTTCTTCTTCAATGTAATTATGATACAGCATTTTTGCAAAAAATTCCTAAGTTTTACACTGAGTGTCTTAAAGAGTGGGAAATATTTCAACAGAAACAAGTCTCTTCGTCATCTGACGTTCTTGACCAAATAATATGGAGTAACAAATTTATCAAAAATGGTCGTAGATCATTACATAATTGCTACATTATTAACAAAGGTATTGTGAGAGTTAAAGATATTTTAGATACAGAGGGCAAATTACAGAAGTGGATTACTTTAAAAAATATTCTTACTACACAAGCCGAATATTTTATTTTAATGAGTATTTATGACGCTCTTCCACAAAGCTGGAAAATGGTAGTCAAGGAAGGGAGACGAAGAAATTTGGAAATGGTGCAGCTTACTTACTTTTCTTTCATATGAACATATGAACCCACAATTGACCTGCTCGCAACGTCAGTGGCTTCATAGCTCAGTTGGTTAGAGCATCGCACCGGTAATCGCGAGGTAACGGGTTCAAACCCCGTTGAAGTCCTGTATTTTTTTCAGGCTTCTTTTCGCAATTGCATCAATTGTGTTCACAACTGCGAGGATCATTCTTCATTTGATTTCATTTCCGCAGTTCATGTATGATTTATTTCATACATCATTCACACTAAAAAACAAAAGAAAACAAAAAGTCCGATTTTTGTCTGGGGGAACCCCCCCTTGCCCTTATACAATCCAATGTGGCGTGCAGAGCTGAACTTGGAAGATTTCCTCTTATAGCCATTAATCAGAAGATACTAAATTACATCTTATATCTCCAAAGTAAGAGCAATGACTCCATTGTTAAACAGATCTTTATAATGCCGGCAGATCTTCACTCTTCTGGTAAAAGTAGGGAAGCAGAGTTGGCGCAGTGGTGAGAGCGCTCGCCTTCCACCAATGTGTCCCGGGTTCGATTCCCGGACTCGGCGTCATAAGTGGGTTGAGTTTGTTGGTTCCCTACTCTGCTCCGAGAGGTTTTTCTCCGGGTACTCCGGTTTTCCCCTCTCGCCAAAAACCAACATTTCAATTTGATTTGATTTGATTTGATTTAGAGTTAATTGGTAAAGGAAGAGCTACTATGTAGAGATGTTGCCAATAAACCCATTATTATTATTATTATTATTATTATTATTATTATATTATTATTATTATTATTATTAAAAGTAGTTTCTACTCAAATGTTATGAGGATGGCTGAATTCTATAATTTGCCAGATTTTAATCCAACTCGCTTAAATGAAGCTAAGAACAAACACTTTGCAAAATTAATGCGACAAAAGTATATCTTATATTGACAACACACTATTCAATACTCCAAGAAACTAGAATTTTATAACACTTTTAAGGTAGAATATACGCCTTCCTTTTATTTAGGCTTTACAAGAAAACTAAATGGTAGGAAAGAATTAATGAAACTACGAATAAGTAATCACAAGCTAATGATTGAAACTGGTAGATACGATCAAATCCCAACGTTTGATAGACTCTGCCCTACTTGTGGATCGAATCAAGTTGAAGATGAAATACACTTTCTTTTTAGCTGTCCTGAATATTCAATTCTTAGGAACAGATTTTATAGCAAAATAAAAACTCACCTTCCGAATACCACCCAATTATCCCCTATAGAAGCTACCAAGGAGTTAATGAATTCTCCTGATTATTTTGTTAATATTAAATTGACGAAGTTCATTCTATTTTGCTTAGATTCGCGTAATAATATATTGTCTAAATCAGACTGTTATATCTTTAATTTGTATCTTCCATCTCATTACGTTATTACATTGTTCTTGTTAAGATACGTGCTTTTGCAATACTGTATGAAATTATGGTCATGCAAATAAAGCTACTTCTTGTTGTTGTTATTCTTCAGACGTTAGGTTTTGGTGAAGGCCAATGGGAAATTGAAACTTATGCCAAAGCTCACTTGGATACTCACAACTTTTTTTGTGTTTGCTATTCCTAAGATGTTGGGTTATGATAAAGTCGTCTAAAAGACTTTAATTACCAGTAGTTTATGATTGATGATGATGCTTTTATAAGCAAGGTTTGGATGTTGCTAGAGTAAGGTCCAAATGTGGAATGAGGAACTTGGAATGGGAAATTACATGTATACTTGGTAACACAAATGAATGCTAACTGCAGGCAAACTAAAGAATAGTTTCCCTGCATTTTGTTCCATTACTGTTTCACTGTACATAATTTCACTACTGTTTGCTTGAGGTTAGCTTCCATTTATATTACGTTCCACATTTTTTTTGTTTAACATCCACAAGTTTTTGATGTTACGGAAATGTTCTGTGAATGAAGGAGTGCTAGTTGAATCACAAAAAAACAGAAACCGCATAGTTTTTATCTGGTAGATTAATAATTATTCTCAAGGCAAAGTGAACAAAACTGCGAAGATTTGATTTCGATACAGTCTCTACAAATTAATTAGCATACTAACAAAGGATCAAGTGAATACCTTCTTTGCATTTTTATTCACTTGAGAATGGTGTCACAATGACGCCAAAACGTTGGTTAATAATTATTAGTGCTTAAAATTATAGGGCTCAACAATTCCAATATGGGAAAATATGGAGTACATGTACTGACACTTAAATAAAATTGTGTTATTAACAAACACTGAACTATGATTGTTTTGAACACAACAATCATATTAGGGGCAGACTATTAGAAAAGTTATAGGGGATGGGGGCTGAATTTTTGAGCCGCATGAATTTGTTTTCATTAACATTTCTGTGCTTTGCCCGTCCAACCCCAACCCACCCCCCCCCCCTCCTCCCCCAGTTATAACGTTTCTAATAGTAATGGTCCGTCCCTTAGCACATTTCATCTTCATAAGATTTGTTGCTAACCCATAGTCTTCGGTGATGCACAATACTTGTGCTCTTTAAAGAAATCAGTTATGATCTGATGATAATAGACACCACCTACAACACCAGTGTTGTAGGTGTACAGTCTATCTGGTTGGTCGTAATGTGAATAACATCTGTCTGAAATGTTCACTTACATCTGGCATTCAACGTGCCCTTCATTAAGGTTACCGTGAAAGTTCAGGGTATAAAATTTTCGATTTTTATTTTTTTCCATAAAAATGAACCTTTTACTGTGACCTTTGAAGCCAAAAAGATAAAAAACAATTTAAAGTTCAAAACGAATGAACAGTCGCCGAGAAATTGGAAAAAATGCGGCCAACCGGAGGCGTTTGCGTGGGAAATATTGGATGCGAAAAGGTTGCTTTGCTTCATGAAGGTTGTGCGCTTTTAGGTTTTCGGTAATGACGATCGGTCAGGTAAACTTAGTCAAAGCCGGATAATATGTGACAAAATGATAAACCAGTGAACTGTTTGAAGCATGACAGTTTGCATGCAGATAAAATTACGCGGGAAATTTCCAGCGTAGGTGACCGGAAGAAAAGTTAGCGTAAATTGATTGGCCGATCGTCGATGGAGGTGTTTGCGGGCGGTGTTTGTTTGTGTAATGGAGATTTTTTTCAAGCGCTGTTTTCGCAAAATTTATTTTTATCTTGAAGAGGACACTTTCAAGAGTTACAACTCAAGGGTAATTTGTTCGATTTCGATCAAATTTGGACAGTTGCTAGATTAACTTATCTTCAACAAAAACGTTTTGGGAATTAGATAATTCGAAACCGTTTTTCGCTGAGAGCCACTTCCGTGCGGTCGCTCCGTATTTTTTTTCTAGCGAATTTGAAAATGCTCTGTAACTTTTGAACGCAGCCGAATAAAGGAAAACCCCAACAGGTTTTTTTAAGCTTCTGGGTTCCAAACTTTGAGAATAATATCAATTTCCCTAAGTACAAAATTACATTTAATTGTAGCTTTCAAAAGATGATTTACATTTTACGGAGCGTTTAGTAGTTCACTTTCTCACAAAATTAATGAAATATTCGAATAGCTAGTTCAATTAGCTTTAATTTGATATAGGATTTATGGTAGCTCGGATGTAATAGGGAGCCGCTACAACCCTTAGATTAGAGACACCCCTGGAGGTACACGGTAACCTTAAGGTTGCATCCCTTCAGTTCACAAAAATTATGGAGAATAAAGCATGTGTATATAACTGCAGGTACATATTCAAGCTCAATGTCCATGGCTCTATTTAGAATTTGCCAACTAGCTTTCAGTCTTCCAAATGCACACTCAATCTGATTTCGTGTACTTGATTATAGACTGCTTTTTCGTTATATGCATCTTCTCCCTTCATAACATTGGTAAGAGGGGATATGCTGGATCACCCAATAATATATAGATTTAGCCAAACCTAAAAGCAGAGCTCCACGATTATAATCTTTTTGTACTGGTATTGAACAAATTCGCATGGCTTTCCTTTCTTGCGCCAATATTTTATGTTCAGAACAGTTTCCATGTTAGATCGAGATCAAACATATTCATCCAACTTTCGCGTTACGAAAAATGTTTGATCTTTTAGCAAAAAGCAACACCAAATGAACCAAACAACCTCGAACTTTCAGCGATAATACGCAAAAAATCGTTCTGCCGACTCACTCTGTCTGGTGTTTTGTCAAACATTTGTTTGTGCGTTTAGCCACCCAACGTTCTGGTTGACAAATACGATGTTGGATGAAAATGTTCGATCGTTTAGCCGGGGCTTTAATCCTTTTTTACGAGGACTCATTGGGATTACGTGTTAATAAGTTAAGGGCAAACGTCTCTTTACGCTGTTGAGGCACAGACATCGAAAGACAGTCGAGTAAAAACACTCGTTCGCGATCGCTTGCAAGCAAAACGCCAGAACAAACAAACAATTCAACTACTTCTTGGCGTACAAAACGAGTTTAATGACACGAACTTAAACTTCTCGTTATTGTAACTCTTTCGCGATTTTTCCAACTTGTTTAACTTGTAATATTCTGGCGACCTATCCTGGCGCTAAATTAGCAAAAACAGCGTTGAAGTTGGGAAAAAGAGTGAAGAGCTCACCGTCATACGCTCACGTTCTCCGCAAAACCTAAAATTTGGTCATTTCACGTTGTTGCTTTGCTGAGGACGGCAAAGAAATGTACCAAAATGTAAAACGTACGTGCAGGGCTTTTACCTTTTGCTCATTAAAGTGCACCTAAACCCCAAATTCTTTGTCGCTAAAATAAATCTTTGCACCTGTTTGAAACGCATTGCGCCTTTTTTTTTTAGGAAATCTTGACTAGTTATTTTGACTTTTCTAGAGTGTTAAAATTGCAAAATCTGGCCATCGTCTGCTCCACGACCGAGTCAGGAGGGGCTTGGGTCTATTCTTGATTTGATGTCACAAACTGATTTGCATCGCAAAAGCAGTTTGTGACGTCAGATCGAGAACAGACCTAAGCCCCTTCTGACTCGGTCGTGGGGCCAGATTTTGCAACTTATACACCTTAGAAAAGTCAAAATAACTACTCAAGGTTTGCTTAAAAGGGTGTAATGCGTTTCAAACAGGTGCAAAGATTTATTTTAGCGAAAAACATTTTTGGGTTTAGGTGCACTTTAAGCCTATTGTTTTGTGGCGCTCTCGTTGCCGTCGCCGTCGTCCTTGCTTAAGCTTTCTATTGGTAACATGGCAGATAACGTTAACACAAATTGATGATTCTGATGATTGCATGGTTCGTCCGCCATTTTCCTCACTGACAAGTAGTTACCAGCCCTTTTAACCGACCGAAAAAGGATTTGACCCGGGTCAGCCGAGGGAGGGCATTTCTCTGGTCTTCAATCTTTTAGAAAAAAAACTAGTTGGAGCCCAGGCAAAATCAGGCAAATGAAGTTTATGTGGAAGCGCTTGAGAGAGGGATATTATCTCATGATTTTGAAACGACGTATCAACGGAATCTCACGAGAGATGAACACCAAGCACTTCAAGATCTTCGTAATTATGATGATATGATTATCAAACAAGCTGATAAGAGATCTGCAGTTGTCGTTATGGATAAAGAGGCTTACTTACAGGAGGCAATGCGCCAATTAAATGATTCAGAAATATATCAGCAATTACCGAAGGACCACACGATGGACCTCATTAAGAAAGTCAATCAAAGAATACTTGAATCGCATCGCAAGGGGAACATTAACTTACGATGAAACTAAGGGTTGTTTGTTGGCTTCGGGAGATGAAAGAGCGGGAAGGTTTTTTCTGTTGCCTGACAGGGGGGGTGCCCAGGACGTCCGTTAATATCAGGTTGTAACGCACCTACAGAGAAAACTTCAAGGCTTGTAGACTAGCAATTAAGACCTTTAGTTCCCACCATCAGTTCTTACATAAAGGAAACAAATGATTTTTTAAGAAAACTAATGAACACAAACACTTTACATGAGTGAGCGATATTATGTACAGTAGATGTTGTGGGGTTATAGCCCCTCGTACCGCACGATGAAGGGGTACAGGCGGTGAAAGAAGCAATGTTGGTATGGGATTCAAATTTGGATGAAAGCAAAAAACCAGGGAATCTTAAGAATGACTTAGTAGATTTAACGGAAATAATCCTAAAGAACAACAACTTCGAATTTAATGGGAAGCATATTGTCCAGAAAATGGGCGATAGGGACTCGTATGCTATCATCTTATGTCAATATTTTTATGGAAAAATTGGAAAGAATATTAATTCTGCAGGTTGAAATATAACGTCACACTTGGTGGCGCTATATTGACATTTTGTATAATTTGGACAGAGGGGGGAAGAAAGTCTTTTATTAAAGATTTTATTGACTACTTGAATAGTGCACATGCAACAATCAAGTTTACAACAAAATGGTCCTACGAAGAAGTAGAATTTCTAGATGTTAAAGTGATTGATGACTCGGGAAAACTAGAGACGGATGTTTACATCAAGCCTACTGGATAGTCCGGCCAGTATCTTCATGCGTCTTGTCACCCGAATTCTTGTAAGAAAGGGATCCCTTATTCCCAAGCACTGCGTTTGAAACGGATTTGTTTTAAGGAGACTTTCTTTGAGAGAAGCGTTCAAGACTTGTGTATGTTTCTGGTAGAAAGTGGGTATAAGTAGAACTTTGTTCAACAACAAGTGGATAGGGGTAGAAAGACACCCAGAAACGAAGTTCTGAGAGATAAACCAAAGAAAGAAGACAACAGGATTCCTTTCACCGCGACTTACCATCCGGGTCTTCCTAATATCGGAGGCTTGTTGAAAGAGTTGCATCCTGTTCTCCACTTGTCAAATAGATGCCAAAATGCCATGGCCGAAGTGCCAGTGGCCGCCTTTAGAAAACTTAAGTGTCTTTAAGACTATTTGGTTCGTGCCAGTTTTAGGAGTGGACCCAAAGATGAAGTAAAAGAACACTGGTATGTAATTATGATCGTTGCCAGATTTGTAATTTTCTTTGTGAAGGAAGGGTTTTTCCTAGCAACACCACTGGAAAGGAAATTAACATAAACTATGTCCTAAACTGCAACTCTAGAAATGTAGTCTATCTTGTTACTTGAAAAAATGTGGCATTCAATATGTTGGATTCACGACCACTTCGTTCACGACTAGATTTAACGGAAAATTCCGGATAATAAATTACAAACCTATCGTGTATCTCATTACAACCACATATGCAAATATTATTTAGTTTTGACGCATGATTAAGTCTTTGTAAGGGCCAAGGTTAAGTCAAACAGCCCCCTGAAAAACGAATATTTCCTTAATGCCTGTCCCGTTATCTCTCGGACAAAATTATCAGAGCCAAGTTCCTCATCATCTGCAAATCTTTCGTTTGTTTTTTTGTAGTATCTTGATGAAATTTTTTTTTTTTATGTTTGGCCGTTTTCATGATCGTAATTTTGGTTGCACGGTTTCACTTAGGTATAATATATAGATTTAGCCAAGCCTAAAAGCGGAGGTCCCGGGCTATTTATTATTACTGGCCTTAATTGAACAACGAATTTGTATAGGTAATCACATGATTTTGAGAGCAATTTGGAATAAATAAGCATGATTAAATTTTTTCAAAGACTCACAAAATTGCACGAGCCCATATTACTTATTAATAATATACATCAATAAAGTGAGGTAGTTTATTATAATTTTGCAAAGGCAACGCGGGTGAATCGCGTGCAATCTATGAGGGCAGATTGTTGCGGACACAAACCAGTTTCCTTGTTTGCCCGCGTGCGCAACATTTCTTGCGGACACAAAATTTGTGTCTACAACAAATGTTTCCCAGTTTGCGCAGTATGGAAACCCAACGTTTGAGTTGTATCCCGCTCGTTTGCGCACCCAAGAAACATCATGCGCAATAATGTGTCCGCAACAATGTGTCCTCGTTTGCCAGGGCCTTAAGAAACGAGGACGAGAACGTCAGCAAGAACGTCACAAAAGAATGTAAAAAGCAGGGTGAGTGTTGCAGGTGCAGGGTGCAAGGTGCACGATGTTGGTAACAGGGTGCACAGTGCAAAATGTAAAAAAGAACGTATGTTTTACAGTAACCCCTTTTCCTTCGGCGTGCAGCAGCAAAGGAAATACGTGACGCCTGCACGCAGGCTATCAGCCTAATGAAATGATGTTATCAGTCTTTTGAAAACCTTAGTAACAAGCCTTGAAAGTGCAATGTGAACTTTTAATAATCACAAGACATGACAAGAGCACCACCATCACCCTGAAAAATAGTGACAAGAAGGATATTACTTTTCGGGATGCGCGTCAAAGCATCCTAATCTTCTGGAATCTAATATGATGAACACGTTACCAGTATTTCAAGAACTTTTACAATGATCTACAAAAAATGTAAAAAAATCAGTTTGCCTGTTGGAAAGCTACAGGAACTATAAGCTTTCTGTAAATCTGGCGGGCGTAAAATTCAAAAAATTAAAGAGGCCGCGTTCGCACTAGCCTCCAACGCAGACGTCTTTGGGCTCGTCACGCTTTCCTTTCCAACGAACGTCTGCTGAACTGAACTGCCACTTCCGTTCACCGGCGGTTAGCCTTTGTTTTGAAGAAACCAATAACAAGCTGGGGAAGAATGAAAATCAACACCCGTGATGTAATTTCCGGCAAACGATTCATGAACATCGTAGTCCTACTTTCAACAAATTGGAAAGCGAACTATGATTGGCTAACCGCCGCGAACGGAAGTGGCAGTTCAGTTCAGCAGACGTTCGTGGGGAAGGAACGCGAGTTATGCTTAGTGTTTCAATACTGCAACAGATACAACTTGCAAGGTGAGTATTAGAGCAAAGAACTAAAGGAAACTCGTTTAGAACAACAATACTACACAAATCAGATGGAAACAGTGGAATCTGGATATAAATAAAAGGGTATACATTTAATTTTTATTATTATTATTATTATTATTATTATTATTTATTTTTTTTTTATTCATACATCCCTTTTCCAGGAAAATGCATTTAAAACACTTTTTAATTCACATTGATTTACCCGGCATGAATAAAAGCAAGCTAATTTATAACCAGCACAAAGAATAACAACAGACAGTCACTTTTGAGTTTGAAAATAACTAAGGGGGAACAATAGCCTATTCCAGGGGTTCAGAATGTGGGGAGTAGCGTCAAGGTCATCCCAAGAATGAAAGATGTTGCGAGGGAGTGGGAAAAACGATGACAGAGGGGGTCTCATACCATTTCTGACATTTCTTCACCATTTCTTTATCCTTATAAGTAATGAGCAAGATATTAATTTTGCACATGGTGTACACTATTTGCCTCTTTTGTTTCAATCACGTAAATGCTCATACATGTATTCTGCCAAAGAGTTTCTAGACAACAGTAAAAGCATGCACATAATTGTGCTTTGTGTGTAAACATCTGGTAGAGAAGCATTTGACATCCGAATTTAACCTCACATTTCCATTCCAAAGTGTTAAATACTGAATGCTTGATTCATTCAAATTAGAATTTGTTCTAGTTAACCAACTCTTTCTAAAACATTCACAGGATGCCTTTGTTTGTTTCCCTTCCAAGTGAGGTTCGTAGAAAAATAAATATGCTTACTAAGGATTAGGCAAACCAGTGTGTATGCAAAAAAGTAAATACAACTTTTTGCACTGTTAAAACGATATCAATAAGTCACACAAGAATTTTGAGGACTTTAAGAAAAGGAAATAAACTGTTTTGTAGAAATTAGAGCATTTATTTGGACTGTAACATACGCTGTACATGAAAATGTTCGCTTCACTTCAACAAAACAACATCTAGAGACATTCACATGGGATGCATAAATGAAGGCTGGGGGTTTAAACTGCCTATGTTGAATTTTAGGTTGTTTTTAGACTTTTATCGAAAATGAAACAAAAATCCATTCGGTGAAAAAATACCAGACAATGTTTTTCAATCGAGTTGCTTGCAGTTTACATGCAAAAATTTGCACAAATCTGAGAAAAAAAAAAACACTTAAAATTCGACATAGGCAGTTTATGCTTGCAGCCCTTGATTTTTTTCATTATAGGCCCATGATTCTATTTAGCGGCCACAATATACAATGACAAGTGTACCTGTATTAGTAACGGCTGTTGCAACGGGGAAAGGGTTTAGATTACCAATTAATGTTATTCTCTGGAGGAGCATCGTCATGAATATAGAATTCTACAAAGAAAAGGTCCACTAAATACATTTGTAATTACTGAACTGTAATGCTACTCCTACTGACCTACAGTGTATGCTCTGTCACTTAAACAACTATCTTCTAAGGAGGGCGAGATGAGTGTGTCAGAACTTGAATATTTTTGAAGTGTCGAAACTATGAAGATTTCACTCTATGCCCAAGCTCGACAGTCGCTTCTACTTTTAACCCAATATTTGCAATCGCTTGAGATTTCTAAACAAATATCTCATGTTCTTAGGGGAATTAAACGAGCTATTTCGAGAAAATTGGTCAAAATTTCTGACTGCCGGGTATCTAGTTTTTTTAAATCAGTTCCCTGCTCCCGAGTATCTAGACACGTCAATCAGCTGAACAGAAATTAAGCTTGCTGTCGCAGATTAATGCAAAATGTGCAATGTTGGTGAGAAGCAATCCAACAAACCTTTTCTCTGTGAGATCAATAACGATCCTCTCAGTTGAATTTACTCTGCAACGAAAAAATGTCAATAAGGGGATAGATTCTATGTTTAAACTACAAAAATTCAAGCAAGAGTGAAAACGACACGAAAAGCTCGCCTCGTGGTTAATCCCGCCATTTTCACGCAGTGCTGTGCGGAAGATCACGTGACTAATAGAGAACCTAGGCCAAGTGATAAAAATGACCCGAATGTAAGGAAGATTAAAAAAGAGGCAAAATATATAGATATCAGTTTAAAAATATTGACTGGTTATTTGTCTTCTGTATGTTTTTAGAGATATCAAAAAAAAAATTAACCCCTCGAGATTTTTGCCCATTACTCGTTTTCTCGTTACTCTGTTACTCGTTACTCGTTACTCGTTACTCGTTACTCGTTACTCGTTACTCGTTACTCGTTACTCGTTACTCGTTACTCGTTACTCGTTACTCGTTACTCGTTACTCGTTACTCGTTTTCTCGTTACTCTGTTAATCGTTACTCGTTACTCTGTTACTCGTTACTCGTTACTCTGTTACTCGTTTCAGTAACACCCCATTCCACGTTCTGTCGCGCGAGGGGTCCGAAGTCCTTCAGTTAAAATTTTAATACACGCCAGCGTTTAAATTTGCAGAGCTGAAACTTCAGTTCTTATGAATAAAATGACCGTTCTTTCGTTTGGTATAACTGTTTTTTCGATTTGAATTATACCAGGATCAATTTTGGGCGGCTAAAGTTGGGCGATATTTTCACATTCAAAACAACATACAAAGATGGGGTAAGCAACGAAGGTTAAAAACTATACTATGCAGTAATTTTGCTTAAATATTTTACACGATCTTGACGCTTTGGAAGTCTTCTAATTATGTGAGGAAGATGAAGTTAATAGGAGCCTTTGCGCGCCGGCACTGTTTCTTTGAAATTGTTTGAAATTCAAACCAATTTCATGAATAAAAATTGTATGTTTTGCGAATTTTCGAACTTTTCCAAAATTCTCCAAATGTAAAGCGCTTTGGGATTTTTTAATATCGTTTCTTGAAATAATTCCCCTAAAGGGTTGTTTGGGTGGTATTAGCCAAAATTCGATTTTTCGAAACTGATTTGAGATTGTCGATATATTCTGACATTGGCTCTTAAGTATTGAATTTGTTGTTAATCAAATAATGGTAGTTATATAGCGCAAATAATTACGGTCAGCTGCAATGATACATGTAAATGACTTGTACACTTACCAATACCAATAGTTTATTTAATGTCGAAGAACGTGGGAAGTGTTCGCACAATCTTCCGAGCCAGAGGCTCATGTTAAAAGCGCTCGACAAACTAAAATTACAAAACAAGGTAAATTATGAATCATGCATACAAATATAAAAACCTAACTATTAAGTACACCAAGAGAATGTAAAAATGTAAAATTAGAAGATTATATACAAGGAAAATTATGAATTATGGATACAAATATAAAAACCTAACTATTAAGTCCATCAAGAGAATGTAAAAATGTAAAATTAGAAGATTATATACAGTTCATACACTGGCACCCTGTGAATTTAACACATTTCAGGCGAGCACGAAATTGTGCTAAAGTGGTCGAGGATTTGGCGACATATGGTAAACGATTCCATATGTGTGCAATCATGTACAAATAGGAGTTGTGCATAACAAGGCTGTTATATGGAGGCTGCACAACATTTAAGCCACTGCCTCGTAAATTGTATTTAGTTAATCGAGCTGTAAAAAATAAAAACACTTAAGAATTTGTTCATGCTTAACGTGCGTATATCGAGTTATGGATGCACGCGGGAATTTTGAGAGCACGAAAAATGCGTAAGAGTAGCTCGAGGCGCAGCCGCGAGCAACTCTAACTTTATGAGTGCCCCCCAAACCTCCCAAGTGCATCCATAACTCGATATACGCACAGCTAAAAGCATGAGCATATTCTTTTATAACATAGCGACAACAAGGATCTGCGCGAAGAAGCTTTTTATTTTGATAGAGTGCAAAATTCTCACAACGTCCCTATTGGCTGGTCAAAACACGCCACAATTTATACTTTGGTTTGAGCGACAACATCTGATCCAGTTAATCATGTTAACCGATAACTGTGAATGAAAAGCTCAAAAATTTACGGGGAAAATGGAGAAAATCAAAGCCAAATGAACTCAGGTGTCACTAAAAAAAATGTTTTAAAAGTCAAAGACCCGAAGTTATCAAGGTTTCTGACTGTTCAAAATAATGTTTACGCTGCCGTGCACGGTGCAATGGGAGAAGACAGACAGCAGGAAACTTGCAGTTTTCTCCTGGGCAACCACCACACTGTTATTTTGACGAACAGTTACAGTGTATGGCTGCAGCAGAAGACTCAGGTTGGCTGCTAACATTGCCAGTGTTGAAGCTTCTTGATAGGACATCACCGCAGTTAAGTTGAGTAGCTGTGAAGTGGATGGTCGTGTATTGTAATGTGCAAGGTAAATTCCCAATTAACAACTGTGTACTTTAATCCCCAGGTTGAACAAAAAAAAACAGCAATAAAAACGGAAATTTTACCTATAAATGTTGTTAATGACCTACTGGTAACTTTCTTGGTTCCCAGTGAATGTCTTTCGGCAAAATTTGCTGCAGCTGGTCTTCCGACAAATTTGCGAAACGCGCAACTAGCGATTTTTTTCGGCTTTATTTTTGCTGCTTGTTGGATCAATACCTAAAAGGTCAATGCCGATAGAAAAATTGGGCAGTTCTTCGCTGGTTTCTTCCATATTTTAAAGAGAAGGAAAACTGCACTGCAGTTTAACAGGACGGCAACTCTGCAGCCAGGTAAAAAAAATGCTCACGTCATCTTATTTACGCACGAGCGTGCGTAAATAAAGATTTTGTTCACAGCGGTTAAATAGGACTTACATAGGGCAAGCACGCGCACTATGTTATAAACGGTGTTTTTGACTTTATTTTTTCTAGAATTATTGGGTTCAGAGAATTGGTTTCTGTCAATTCTGATAAGGCCTCAAAGTTTTCAAAGTAATTTTATTTTGTCATAAAAGATCTTTTCAAAAGCGTCATTAAACCCATAAATTAAACCAAAACAAGTATCTTTGATGCATAATAGAGTGATTTAGCAATGACAACGGGGACTTCTTGACAACGGCGCGCGCAGCAAATATGCCTGCAAGAAACTGGGTCGAGGACGCCGTCGCGTTGTGTTTCAAAAGTGATTTAGCAAGGAAACAGACGTTACGAGATAGTTGTTCTCGAACATTTCAATTGTTGTCGTCGTTAGATATTGGTTTCCCAGACGGTTAAAGGACAACCTAATTAGTTTTTCTGTATACAAGAAAACAAGCGTGAAGAATGATAATACCATGGTTTTTCTGCACTGGATCAAGAAGGCATGCACGAATACGCAAGGTAATTTCTTAGAAACAGCATAGAAACATTTTCCGTTCCACTTGAAGTTTAAATTGATTTTGGCTTATTTTATATCATTATAATAAGATTTCTACATTGAAGGTTAATTAAATAAGCTTTTGTGAGATTTGTGTTGCTCTCGTCATGATTGCGTGCCCCCTTCGTCATCCACTGTATCGCCAGTGTAGACTGAATTATGGCTGGCGGTGGCTTAAACGCGGTCCGCGATGCTTTGGTAACAGCTAATGCGTATGATTTTATAGACGACGATGAATTTGTACTTCTTTATGATGCTTATTCGTCGAAAGCTATTTTTCCGTACTGGAAATTCCCAAAATTTGACGAAGACGCATGGAGCGATGTCGAGTGCCACACCGAGTTTAGATTCGCAAAAGCAGATCTGGATGGACTGCTGGAATGCCTTGGTATCCCCGAAAAAATAATCTGTGAACAGCGAACAGTTTGTGGCGGGAAAGAGGCACTATGTGTGCTGCTTAAAAGATTGTCCTACCCTTGCCGCTATACAGACATGGTGCCTCGTTTCGGAAGAAATCCTACTGAGCTCTGTCTCATTTTTAATAGAATTGTAGATTTTATTTATGAACATCATCACCATCGTCTCCGTAGCTGGGATCAGTTCTTTTTGCAACCTGACCAGCTCCACTATTATGCCCAAGCTGTACACCAGCAGGGTGCCCCACTAGGTAATTGTTTTGGGTTTATTGATGGGACAGTGCGTGGTATTGCACGGCCACAGGAAAACCAAAGGGTGATGTACAATGGACATAAACGGATGCATTCAATCAAATTTCAAAGTGTGGTAATACCGAATGGTCTAATTGCCAACTTGCATGGCCCATTTGAGGGGAAACGCCACAACAGCACAATGCTGCAGGAAACTGGGGTACTTCGTGATTTGCGCAGAATAGCTTTTTACAATGGTGATCCTCTTTGTCTTTATGGGGACCCAGCATATCCACTGGGAGTACACCTCCAGGCCCCATTTAGGAACATGCATTTGACCCCACAAATGGGAATGTACAATCATGCAATGAGTGAAGTTCGAGTGGCAGTTGAGTGGTTGTTTGGAAACATAACCAATTATTTTAAGTTCATCGATTTCAAGAGCCAGTTGAGAATTAATATGAGTGCAGTGGGAAAATTCTATATTGTCTGTGCTCTCCTGGAGAATGCTCATACCTGTCTTTATGGCAATATTGTTTCAGATAAGTTTGACATTCAGCCACCTTCTTTACAAGAGTACTTTTCATAATATTGTCAACTTAGATATATTTCAGTTTGACAACTACCAGTGCATTAAGTGACCAGAAAATAGCCACTTCATGCTTAATAATATCATGGGTAATCGTGGCAGTTATGTTGTACTGTTTGTGTGGGTATTTGCTGTGAAATAATTGTCATACAATCTGCTTTCTGAATTGAACAAAGATTTTGGCTAAAATTATATATTTAAGTATTGACGTGTCTGTGCCAGGAAACTTTTTTTGTTTTGGTTTTCTCACACATTCATGCATTTACAATTTTGGTTTGGTTTGGTTTTCTCACACAGTCATGCGTTTACATGCAAATTAATAGCTTTTGGCAAATTGATCAATAAAATTATGAAGAATGGAAAAAGAATGAATGAATACTATTTAGCTCAACTCACATTTAGTCATCTGAATTCTCTAAATCTGGCTCATGCGATTTTTGAAAGTATTTCAGAAAGAAAATTGACTGTATGAAAATTATTTCACATCAATCATTCAGATTGTTTGTCTTGGTTAGCCATACGCATGTAATTCCCATCAAACAGGAAATTGCCTATTGGACTAGTGAAAGGACAGAGCAAAGCATGTCAGTCATGCTGGACCACAATTAAGTGAAACATCCATTTTATCAAAATGCTTGTGTCCTTACAATGTATTACAATGCACCTTAGTAGCCCCCAAATATTTTTTCAGCTTAACAAAACTTTGCACCTGCTTGAAATGAATTGCGTGTTTTTAAACCAAATATATATTAACTTTTTATAGGCTGTAAAAGTTACTAAATCTAGACATGTCACACGACCAAGCTAGGGGCATGGGTCGATTCCTTACATGACTTCACAAACTGCTTTGAACCACAGGTTGTCTTTGTAAACATGCATGCAAAGCAGTTTGTGACTTAATGTAAGAAATTGACCCATGCCCCGTACCAGGGTTTTCCTTTTTCGGCTGGTGATTTTTCCCGCCTGTGAACAGCTCAGTCGCCGGCAATTGTGCAATAAAGAATCTACGCTGTCAATAATTTTTCAGTCTTAAAACAAAATAATGCACTGACGCACTCACTATTCTCCCTCTGCTTTGCTGAAGTTGACTGCGACTTCATTTGAAAAGGAAAACCAGGTGCTTACTAGCTCAGTCATGGGACAGATGATGGCTAGATTTTGTAACTTTTACAGCCTATAAAAGTCGATATTTGGTTTAAAAAGGTGCAAATCTTCGCAATTTGTTTCAAGTAGGTGCAAATGTTTGATAAGCCAAAAAATATTGTGGGGTTAGTTGCACTTTAAGCATGACAAATGTTACCATTTAATTTATAAGCCCTGGGTGATCATCATAAAATCACTTCTTAAATATAAAAAGAAATTATTTAACAATTATCCTGTGAAATTGAGTGGAACGTCACCTGATACTTAGCCAATGAGGCCGTAGGCCAAGTTGGTTGAAAATTGGGCAATATTGAGCAGGGTAATTGTTTTATTATTCAACACATTCGCCACTTCCACATCTCCCATAATACACTTTGTTTGTTCCCCAAACTTGTGCATAACCATTGTTTTCAATTTTTCTTGAGACTAACAATCGTCCCGAGAGAAATCAGAAACAATGCTTATGCAAAATTTTGGGAGGCAAACAGAATGTATTATGGGAGATGTTGAAGAGGCATATTAATCAAAAAGTATGTATTTTCCAAGTAAATTGCAAAAAAGCTGGAAAAGCCGCCATTCTTCTCCACGACACATATCATATATCACAGGATATCTGTTGAGTACACACAGTGAATATTGAGCACTCTATGACCATATTTGGATATTGTAATTATGTTTTCCTTTCTGGTCTCATTAGGAATAAAATAGAATTCCCATGAATTGTGAAGAAACCACAGGGCTGTATGAAAGAGTGGACTAGTATCTACCCAAACTTTGCTGCTTGGACAAGGTTTTTCGTGCATTTGTAAGGGATTTAAATCGATTTAAAGAAATCCTGGGATTTGTGGGGTAATAACGAAAGATAATTGATAGTTTTGACCTTGGTGCTGGAAGTGCATTAACAAATAGTATATCTGTTTTATTTGTGCTCTTTTGCATTTCCAATTTGACAAAAATGCCTGAATGCCCATGTATAGAGAAGCTGGAACACTACCATCATGGAAACTCCAGAGAAAAGATAGGCGGAGTTTAAATATTGGTTCAGAAAATAAGGTTCAGTATTGAGATAACTGATCAAACTGTAACAATTATTCAGTGAATTTGAACTTATGAATCATTATTTGGACAATACTCTTTTCAAAAACATATTTAGAATAAATTTCTTCTTTTTACATTTCATAAACATTGATAAAAAAATATTTTCTCTGTGAATCCAGTAATTATAATTTAACATGAGTATAATGTTTTCAAAAATATTTCAGTCAGAAAATGATAACTTAATAACTTCTGGTACAAGAGTACATCATGAAGACACTATTAAAGCATGATATAATTATATGTTAGAAACAAATTGTCAAGTTGTAATCTTCCAAAATGTTGGTGAGGATAATTTATTTAACTCTACATGCCAATGTGAATGTGTTTTACGTTATTATGAAAATAATAAATATGTTATAAGCTTATTATATAATACAAGCTGGTAAAAATTTCTGCTTAATAAAATTGAAACTACAAAAATGTCAGTCATCTTTTTTTAGCAGTTGAGACATAACTTGAGTGTGCTGTTGCATCATAAGCATCATTTGTTGTTGTAACATGGCAAATTGTTGTTGCTGCTGCTGCTGTTGCTGTTGTTGTTGCTGCATTTGTTGGAGCATCTGTTGCTGAAAGACTTTCATTTGCTCATTGTGAGCACCTTGACTGGCTTGCAGCTGCCCCATGAATTGTTCATGCCGCATCGCATGTATCTCCCTCTCTTCTTTCCTATCCTGTAATTCTTTTTCCTTGAGCTCTCTTAATGTTTCACCTTTTTCTTTTAACCACTCCAAAGCCTCCCCTCCTGATCTTCGTCTTTTAGTTTCCTTTTTCCCCTCATCTTTCTCTGTCTCATTCTGCCTCTTCCTTGTCTCACCAAACCTCTCCAAAGCCCTGTCTCTCATTTCTGTTGCTTGTTTCTTCTCCTTTGCTGCTGCTGCTTTCTTTGCCTCATCCTGCTGTTCTGCTGCTTTCTCCGATTCTGCCTCCAATTCAACCAACTCCTCCAATAAAACCTCTACTTCTGTCATGTGTTTGTCTCCTCCACCACTTTCTTTCTCTTCTGCCCCAACTTTTGCTTTCCACTTTTTGGCCAGAATGTTGTAGCGGTCTCTTACCGAACGGGAAGTTACAGTAAGAGATTCTGCCACAAGGGCAGAAGCAACATTTAGCCATGCTGTACCCCTTTCCCTGCTTCCAGCCTTCGTATTTACAAAAACACCTTCTGCCGCAATTGCTCTTAAAAGTGAAAGATCTTTGCGCTCAGTCCAAACCATTATTGACCTGTAAATGCAACATGATAATTACATGATAGTACATTTCAGGTGCCAAAGGAACAAAACTACTACTACTAATTGAACAATAGAACAGGGCCCAGTTGCTTGAAGCATGCTTAGCACTGACCCAGGTTAAATACCATGACAACCTAAAGGTTTTAATGCATCTTAACAAATGGCATGCTTCGAGCAACTGGTCCCAGATTGTTAAGAAATATAACACAAGCTTCAAGCATGTTACAAATTCAAAAATTGTTTAAAGTGATAAACATAGACCACAACCCTCAATATGAATCAATAAAGTGTAGAGGGGATATGTTCCATTTTGCTTTACTTTCACTATAAGTAATGAATTATTAACATTAAATTAAATTTTTAGTATAATTTTGATACTGAGTTGTTATTTATGTTGTTTGGTCTCAAACTGATTTATTGTTTTCATTGTTCAATCTCCACAACCAATAAAACTTTTATTACTTCATGTGAATTTTCTATAGTTCATTTATTAAACCAATGGCCTGTCTTATTTGAAATTACTTACAAAGTTGATTAACCTAGCTTTCATAGAAAAATTCTGATATTTATTTATTATCATTATTAATACAGCATCCCAAATCTAAGAGTACTTTTGTCACAAATTAACATCATTTCAGGTTAAGACTTGATTTTTCGTTGAAAAATCTACGTAATGCAAAGTTTTGTTGACAGAATTGCAGACAAGTCGCCTGTTTCCCCATCGGTCCGCATAATTTTGAGGCACTTCAGTTTTTAGGGTTTTCCGGATTACACTTCATTTATTAAGCCTCGAGCGAACGAGAATCAATGGTCTTAAATTTTGCAAGATTAAATTTCTAGTAAATAAAAACATATTTCAACCAACGAACCTATGAAAAAGAACTGAATAACCCGCGTGGGGACAAATTGATCGCCGTGACATAAAATCGAGAGAAATTTACTCACTGTTTTTTCCTAAGGCATAATTCATTATGGTTAAATTTAATCGATTTAAATTCGTGACTAATACAATTTCGAAGTTTAAATAACCGATATCCAAAGCCTCCAAAACTAATGAGTTACAAGTACCAATTTACAAACGGATTTGATGTGCAGTCGGTAGCACCGAGCGTTTCTTCTTGAACGATGTGTAAATCATCTCAAACATGTAATTACTATACTTACTTTTTCTTGTTTTCAGCATTTTCAGCTTCCATCATAGAGATAGAGTTCCCTAAGAACCAAGGCGAAAACACTGAATTTAGTTCACAAGTTTAAGCTGAACACAGTTAGCACATCGATCGTGTCGACTGTTTTCACGAAACGACGTACAAACACGAAGCTTGTAAAACAAAAAAGAAAGAAAACACAATTCTACAATGATTAAACCGGAAATTAAATAAACGGTTTCAATTTTTTTTAACAGCTTGGAAATTAGCACGATTTGGATCTGAAAAGGAGGCCGGCTTTGTAAAACCTGGGGGGAAAACCAACACGAATGAAACCATCTCAGGAGAAAGCCAACTCAAAGCAGAGTCACTCGCAAATGTAACCTTTTCGTCGAGTAGAAGTATTTGACGGAAGTCTAACGTTTTGAAAACACTGGCAGTATACCTAGACATGATTTCAAGTATTCGGGAAAAAATATTCCTTACCTTTTCCGCCTAAAAACCACAGCGTTGTCTGGTCTCTCTTGACGTTGTCTTTGCGACGGGAAAACACAAAAATGCCGTCGTCAACTTGACGTGATTTGACTCGAGGACGTCAACATGTTAACCGGAAGTCGGGTCCAGACTATTCCGCGCGCTCTCACGTCCTGAAATGACGTTCCCGTTCTGTTGCTAAATCACTCTAATAGCGGAGCTCCGACGGCCCGAAGGGCCGTCAAGCGGAGCACCATACCTATAGAAACCCGTCAACTGCTTTTCTCATGGTAAAAATGGCTAGCGGTATTGCTCGTGGGCGCGTACGCACGACGACGACGACGACGATGACGACGACGACGGAGTCGCCCAATAATTAATAATATCCTAATAATAATCATAATAATCCAACATGGCGGCCATACTCCACCTGGCCCAGCTGACCAGCTACTTTACAGCGTACATATTTGATACTGGACATCCATCTTATAGCCAATTGACACCTGTCAAAACAAGGTATCCGCTGACCAGTGTAACGTGACCATATCGCGGGCTCAAGTTAAGACCTCATCGAGGTCAGCTGTTTTTTTGAAGTTGACCGCTGACCAGGTACTTGCTTTCGATTGGATCGCAGGCTCAAGCCAAGTGTGGGACACCCAAACCAAATCGAGGCCGTTAAAATTTTTCGCGCGCTTTCTGCGGATGGTAATTTCACATTCAGTTGGTTTCTTTATTTTGAGCAAAACAACTTCATCTTCTTCGATCGAAGTTTGTCTTTCGCGTAAAAAGCATAAAGATCAAGAACTTGTCAAAAGATACTCCGGAAGGTGAATTTTCAAGTGATGAAAGGAAGGACGGAAGATTTTTCTCAGGAAAAGCTTCAAAGATTGTGCGGTTGAAAACAGTATAATTCAACGCTTCAAGGGCTTTCACTTCACCGCGGCATCTTGCATCTCACCAAGAAAAGTCACTTAACAGTTCACCGGTATTGATGGGAGGAATGAGTAGCTCAAACTCTGTGGAAGAAGCTCTTTCTTTGGACAAACCGTTTGCTATTTTTGCGGATGCTTGTTTTTACTTTACTGAAGCTTACGCATTTTCAAGTGGTAGAAACCTCTACAACACAGGACAGTGAGGTAAAATAAATAAATAGAAGCTTAACATTTGGTTTAATCGTTGTTACTTTTGTTCAGGAATGAATCTTGTATTTTTCTCTCGAATGGATATAAATAACAATCATCTGTACTCGTTTTGGACGCAAAGAAGTAGTTGAATTGTTTGTTTGTTTTGTTACGTTGTTTTCTTTGCAAGCGAACGAGTGTTTTTACTCGGCTTGGCTGACTGTTTTTCGACCTTGGTTCCTCACAGTAGCGTTAAGAAACTTTTGCCCTTATCTTATCAACATGTAATCGCAATGAGTCCTCGTAAAATTAAGCATTAAAGGGGGAGACTCGAGCTCGAGTAAAAATAAAAAATCCGATCAAATGCATGTGCATGTGCACTTCTCAAAATCTGACATTAAGTTGTCAAAATGCTGCCAAAACAGTCAAAACCCAGCGCGCTTCACTTCGTCAAGTCTTTAAGAGATCTTCGTCGAAAGCAGCCTGTAAACAACAATTAAGTTTCGCCGTCTTTAAACATGTCGTTTGTTTGAACCGGTAAGAATCAGCGTTTGGATGTTAAAAACAGCGAAATGGGTTGACTGGCTGGCTGGTTTTGATAAATTTTAAAGTGGACGGGTCTGCGAGAGAAATGCTCGTTTGGTTTGGCAAGCGCTTTCTTCGTTATCTGGATGATGTTTTGCCACTGAGAATCATTAATTGAAGAAGGTTCTTCGGAAGACATGGGAAGTAACAGTAAAACCATCAAAGCAATTAAGTGTTTTGTGTAAGCCAAGGAAAGATTTTGTGGGAAATGGCTCTATTATTCAGCTCTGTCGCATTCCGAGTGATTGCTGTCTCAGTGATTCCTGTTGACTGCTCTAAACGATCAGGTACGGACCTCTTTTTTGTCTTTTCTACGGACATTTATGTCAAATCTGCTAAGGAAATTTTCTAGCTTAATACAAGATAGTTTTGTTACCTGTCCAATTTCTGCACCTTCTCCAAGAATCTTCGAAGAAATATTATTCATATTGTGCTTTGTTTTCTTGTAATAAGTCTTATGTTTGTTGTTATATTGTTTCTGAACCGCGGTCAATTCCTGTTGACTGCTGTAAACGAAGAGTTTGTACCCTTTATTTTTTTTCTAGGGGCATTTATGTCAAAATAAATACCGATTTTCCTAGCTTTATCATTACAAGCTATTTTAATTACTAGCTAGTCTTGTTTAATTTCTCCACCTTCTCCTTCTTCGAGCAAACACTCGCCGGCATCGTACTTTGTTCGCTTGCAGTGTTTTTGTTTTGTTTTGTTTTTTTTTGATCCGCTTTGAATCCCTTTACGCTTTCATCTCAAAGTAGTTAGACTCAAGAATTTCCGTCTTTTTTTTTTTCTTTTTTGCAAACGTTTACTATCGAAAACTCTTCGTTTTCCCTGCTGCTGCTCAATTGTTTTGGACACAAATTAAACTGGCCCAAATAAACTCTTGCGAAGTTGCTCGGTGAGAGTGTGCAGCTCCGATTCTAGGCTTGGCATGGCTAAATATATATATGGCCTTCAGCTTTTCTTTTTTTAATCGCTACATAACAGACTGGAATGGTGTTCCATCGAACATCATGCATGCACCTTCTTTAAGCAGTTTTAAGTCCTATCTATTACATTATTACTGTCAATTTTAAATCAGATGTAGCTTGTGAGTGACAAGTATGTAATTTAATTAGGTTTGCTTTGGATTACTTCATGATTTTTAGTCTCAATCTCAAATCAGGGGTGACTTGTAAGAGACAAGTATTTGATTTAATTTGATTAGGTTAGCTTTGGGCCACGTTTAAATTTCACCTCATAGTTTTTAGAATGTGTAATATTAGATAATATTCTTTGTATGGGAATTTAGTTTCTCCCAATTATTCTCCAGTCATGCACTTTTTTGTTTTGTATCAACTTAGTTGTATTCACATGACAAAGTATTATTAAACTTAAAACTTAAAATTAAACTTAAAGTAAGCTCTTTCTCATCAATGTACACATCCTTTGGACTTCCTCCTCCTGCATACAGTCTTTCAATTAATTTTATTAGTAGCTGGTCACACCAATCTTGTGGGATGTTTGGATGACATTTGGCATTAATGTTTAATGAAATGTCTGATGTTTGATGAAGTATGTTAAGATCAAGTTAAGATGGCTAACGGATTTCCAGCACTTTTGCTTTGATGAATCACCTTGATAGTGGTATCAACCAAATGCCCAATATATTATTATCAAGTTGTTTGGTCTTGCACTTAACTGGCCAGAAGAGCAGCTGCATTTCTTTTTGAAAACACTGTAGGTGCATTGAGTGATGAGCTTAATGTTAGCAAGCAGTTTTTTTTGTGATAGTAACGTCAAGAAGTAATTGATCAAAATAAATATCTTGGTCTTAATTCATGGCATCTAAATATTTTTATTGATTTCCATGTATCTTTCTTTCATAATTTTTGTGAGGCATACATATATCCAGAGGATACACAATTTCCGATTTCTGACTGTCTCATGGGAGGCTGTGGATAATTGAAATTGCATTCATTATGAAGTGATGATCTGAATCACTATATATCTGATGTGATACTGATTCCAAGGAGCAATCACCAGGCTTCTCCACCAATTTCTAGTGGCTCTAAACCATACCTAAGTAGCTAAGTATGTAACTAAGTTGCCTACAGTTGAACGGGGAAACAGACCTGTCCTTAGGTATTGCTCTAAGATGTTAAGAAATGTTTTGTTTTAAAAATTTATATATGAAAACTAGCTTTGCAGGTTCTTTTTTACACAAGGTATTAAAGATTATTTTAAAAAAAACCTACCTCAATATTTTTATTTTGCTTTTTTAACATCTCCAAACTCAGTTTGGAAAGGAATTTTTATTACCTTACTCAATAGAACGCTTGTTTTTAGGAGGGGTGGGGGTCCAAATTCGTAAAAGGGGATTCATATCTGCTAGCAGTTCTGGACTAGGGGGTCCAAATCTGATCCACAAGCAGATCTGGACTGGAGGGTGCAAATCCACGTGGGGTCCAAATCCACTGTGCCACTGGCTCAGATCACCTTTCCATACTATTTTCTACCGCATTGGGTCTGTAGCTTGAGTGAGGTCAGATGGGTGATATGACAAGCAGACTATATGTAAATGCCAGTAGAAAAAGAATGCTTTTGGAGCTCCGCTTTTAGGCTTGGCTAAATATATATATTAATGATGAACAACTAATTAATTAGCCAGCTTGCACAAAACGCACTTGTTTCTCCTGAAAAGGCATTTCTTTATATATAATTAATATAAGCTGTTTGCAATTATTCATATAGAGAGTGTTTCAATTGAATGCCGAAAGTAATTCACGTTTTGCTTTGGTTTTGCATTGCATTTGCTGTGATTGGCCAGGAAAACTCGCGCCATTTTCTCAACCAATGAGTAACAAAACCAAAACCAATCGTGACTTGCATGCGCGTATTTTCCCGCGCTTTGCACCGGCTACATGTAATTGCTTCGTATTCTGATTGCCTCATTGCACTGTTTCGGTCTGTTGTGATTGGCCAGAGTAATTGCTTTGGTTTTGGTTTTACGACACTCAATTGAAAAGCGCTCTGTAGGCAGTAAATAGTAATTGTTTGCAGTAATAGTTAAACACATCATGGGTGAAGTCACTGTCTCTGCTTGGTCACTGCAGAGACAGAACTATAATGGTAAAATAACTCACCTTTGTTGACTTTGTTTCAATTTTCATGCATGGTAACTGTAAAATGTAGAATAAGTAAAACCAATTGCATGTCAAACATGAAAATTTGAAAAAGAATGTAATCCCATGATTCTATTTAGTAGCCACCAATGACATATGTACCTGTATTACATGAAGTGGCCGTTGTTGCAGTGGGAACAGGAGTTTGATTTCCAGTGTTATTCCCTGGAGGAGCATCGTCATGAGCATTGTATTCTATAAAGCAAAAAAAAAGAGCCACTGGTAATTATTGAACTGTAATGCTACTCCTACTCCCCTTGCTCTGTCAATTTGACGACTATGTAAGTGGCCATTGCATGGTTAATTATTTAAGGAAATACATTTATTTGTAATTACCAAACTGTAAATTGCACCCTCAGGGGAGTTTTGTTCAATACAAAAGACTATACGTATTAACAGGAAAACCCTTAACAGGAAGCAACTTCCCTCACTGAAGGGTCACCTAAAATTCACAATAAATAATAATTAAAACAGCTGAAAAAATGATAAATACATATACAGGTAAAAATTGTGTAAAATATTGAACCAGAAAAATGATTAAACAAGTAAAAAATAAATTAAAAGAATGTATTAATATCCTTCAGGTGTAGAAAGGATTTCAAGCGATCCTTAAATTCGTTTAAGGATTCAATTTCTCTTAAATTTAAAGGCAGAGAATTCCATGATTTTACTACTCTAAAGAAATACGAAAATTTTAGAACTTTAGTTCGCGCATATTTAATTTTAAACTGGTAATTAGCATGTCTGAGATTATATTTAGAACTGTCAGCTGTCACAAGAGTAAATGCTAAATAAAAGTAAATAGTGCTAAAAAAAACTTAGGTGCATATAAACCACTTAATCTTAATTAAAAACATCTACAGAAGGCACAAAAGGCACTAAGGCCACAAGGTAGCGGGCATTACCCCTTAAATCTACCAAAGCAAAGATTGAGCCCAAGCATTAGCAGCCATGGACAGCTGTTTCGGCCTTGTTAGGCCTCATCAGCATGGCATAGGAGTGGCTTCAGCTTACTTGATCACATTAATTTGTGAAGTATCCTTGTCACTCCAGCCACATCCCACAAGCTTTACGTTTTCATTGCTTGTTTTATTGATATGTGGGTACTTGAGCCTGAGCATTAGCTATGCCATGCTGATGAGGCCTAACAAGGCCGAAACAGCTGTCCATGGCTGCTAATGCTTGGGCTCAATCTTTGCTTTGGTAGATTTAAGGGGTAATGCCCGCTACCATGTGGCCTTAGTGCCTTTTGAGTGGCTTCAGCTTACTTGATCACATTAATTTGTGAAGTATCTATGTCCTTTCAATGCTTGATTGCAATAATTGTGTAGCCACCATTGTGGTCCTGGCCACAGCTATAAATGTCAAACCTGTTTTCGATTAAAACCGGCGAAAATGCACGAGAAAAGATTTTTCCAAACCGTTTTACACCTAAACACGAAGTGTGTCGACTGTAAAGATGCTTACTTGACGAAGTTGTAGCCGCGTCGAGCCGCAGAAAGCGCGCGAAAAAATAAGCCTCGTTCTGGTTTAGGTGCCCATTAACCTTGCTCTAGCCTGCGATCAAAACGAAAACCAGTACCCGGTCAGCGGTCAACTTCAAAAAAATGGTTGACTCGATGAGGTCTTAACTCGAGCCCGCGATATGGTCACGTGACACTGGTCAGCGGATACCTTGTTTTGACAGATGTCAATTGACCGTAACATGGATGTCCAATATCAAAAATGTACCCTGTAAACTAAGTGTTCAACTGGAGTACGGCCGGCATGTTGGATTATTATTATTATTATTATTATTAGGATATTATTAATTATTGGGCAACGTCGTCGTCGTCGTCGTGTGCGCCCACGAGTAATACCGCTAGCCATGATTACCGTGAGAAAAGCAGTTGACGGGTTTCTATAGGTATGGTGCTCCGCTTGGCGGAGCTCCGCTACCAGTAGTAGCTATCCCTGAGTGCCAACTGGAACTCAGCATCAATTTTTATTTCAAAGTACTGCAACTGCAACCAGTTTGACTTGAGATTTTTTTTTTCAATAGAGTCTCGCTCGACTCGGCAATGCACGCTGGCCGCAACTGACAACAGTGGCACGTTAGTGCTGGCCGATTTGAACACCCTGGTTGAGGGGAGTGAATAGGGGTCAGCAATCCGTCGATCCGTGCTAATTTTTCGCAAAATCCGTCAATCCGCAGATATTAATAAAAAAAATCCGAATCCGCAGCGACAAGAAAACCACCTAGGCATGTCGCGAAGTGTTACACCCAAGCGCGAGACGCGAAATAAAGAAAGAAATGACATCCTTGCGCTTGCGCGCGTCCCCATCGCTCTATTAAAGATTGAAATGTTTGCTGCTGACATTTGAAACCTGATGTTATTAAGGTGGGCCCACACGAGGGGACATGTTGCAGGAACATGTTGCTGCAACATGAAGCAGGTAAAAAATTGCGTCAAGTGCACACTGAGGGACATGTTGCAGGGATGTGTAGCAGGGACATGTAGCAGGGACCAAATCGCAGAGTTTGCACACTTGTGAAAAAGTCCCCGGGATATGTTTCAGGGACGTGTTGCAGGGACATATCCCCTCGTGTGGGTTGACGCCTTTTTCACTCGTGCAACATGAATTTTGTGCAAAATGTGTCCCTGCAACATGTCGCACGGAGTTCAACTGGGTCAGTTTTGAGCTGCTCACCCAATCTAGAACACAAAGATTCAAAAATAAATATCAAAGAAAGCTCAACTAAACTGTGCACAGCTCAGCGGTCACAAAAAAAGGAAAACAAACTGCTCTACTCGACAATGGCACGCTGGCCGAAATTGATCGGCAGACAAGAACACGTACGCTGGTTCAGTTTTGAGCTCGTTCACTCAATATAGAATTCGATGGTTCAAAACTGAATTATATATATATATATATAAAAATAATAAACACCCACATAAAGTGTACACAACACAATGGTCAGAGAATTGGAAAAATGTGGTTTTACTCACGTCTGAGCTCAGGGCACACATCAACTCAGTCGCGTCGAGCACGTTTGTCTCAAAACCACGACCTCACATATTGAAAATGGTGTTTTCATTGGTTCTTGTAATCACATGAAAGGCAGTCTTTGTTCCCTTACCTTTCATCTCATTTCTCTAGAGCACTCGAAATTATTTCTGCATACACAACACTCTCGCTTAAGGCGGCCGCCTCGTCAGCCCTGCGTCTTCGCTCGGCTGAATCGTTGGTAATCAATTGTATATGACAAAGTATATATGTTGTATATGATAAAGCAGCGCGGTCGAGATGGTGCAATGTTCGGCCAAAATACAAATATTATACTGTTTCAGCTAAAGCCATCATTCAAACAATTCTTAAGATATATATTTTTTAGCCAAGCCTAAAAGCAGAGCTCCAAAATTATTCAGCCTCACCTTATAAATAAAATGTTTTTATATGAGGATGGCAGAATAAGAATAAAGCAATACAGTAACTCATATTAAATTACTATGGTGTGTTGAGCCATACAAACTCTGAGAGTCATGGGTAGAGGAGTGGCTGTTGATCCATGCATGCAGAGAACTAATAAATGTTATGACATGTTAAAACTACTTAACTTGATGTTGACTGTTTAATTGTTAATGTTTACTTATATTCATTTGAAATTTAGTTTTTAGTATAAGTACGGTGTAATAATACATGATTGCATGTTAATTAAACCTATAGTAATGTATAATGTGTAGTATAATTTCTAAACCAGATTTTAAGAGCATTTTAAGAACATTTTCAGACTGACTTCTCACTATGCACCCTGTAAATCGGTAAGAACTTGATAAGCCTGAACCCCGAAGTCATAGGTTATTCTTACAGGTCAGAACCCCTGCAGGTGCGTGTTTACTTTTCCTAACACCATGTAGGTGATTGAGCCAACAACTTCTTATAATTCTACCTTAAGTTCTTTTCTAAATGCAAGATGGCGTCAATTTCATGTTAAAAAGTTCACACATTAGCATCATCATGTTTTAGGAAGATTACCCAAAAGGACATTTCATGTTCCCAAAAGCGAATTATTTACATCCAAAAGAACATTTCTCATTCCCAAATAGAAATCATCAGTGTCCAATAGGACACTTGTTCTCACAAGATAATTATTTGCAACTAAAGGAACATTATTCCCTCCCAAAAGAGAATAATTAAGAGGACTATTCATCGGATGAAGCCAGTGACGTTGTTTGGTTGCACAACACACTTGATGGTCATGCCCTCATAAACAAACTGTTAATTCAGAAATTACTCTTCAGCTGGATTAGTCAAACAGCCTAGACAAAGCTAGATTTAAAAACACTTGACACGTTGCAGAAGAGCTGTGACTGGGTGGTGAGCAAAATGGCTTTAACCCAGCGCGTTGAAGCTGAAGCACATGGAAGATCCAATTTGTAGCAGATTGCATTTGGCAGCTTGTTTCGTTGTTGCCTTTGTTATTGTTTTTTATTTCCCCTTCAACGATATCACCTTCCTTTACTGCAGCAACTGTTCAACAAACATCTGCTAAGAGGCAGGATCCTCTGATCAAATAAGCGAGCATGATCCTCGTCAAAATAATTTTTCGTTACTGATGTTATAATATAACTAAAGCAACAACAGCAACGACAACAGATAGTGTTTTACTTTTACCGGGCTGAAGTTAGCTGCCAATTCACTGCCAATTCACAATCTGCCAATTCGCCGTTTAGAAGTACGCTGCCAGATCGTTTCCCTTCAAGTTTTTACAAAAAACTTTCTGTTATTCAAAGGTTCATACTTCGCTATGATTTAAAATGTAATTTGCGCACAAGCAAATCACACAACGCAAAATGCGCAAAGAAAACTCGTCTAGTCAGAAACCTGTCTTGAGCTTGGTGAGTTCTCAAACAGAGCGATCAATATGCAAAATACCTCACTTAATAAATCCGCGACCTTTGGTATCAGAAATATCGTTTCGCTTTCAACCAAATGCTTATACACCGGCTAGTTCATCTCTCGCTATCTCAGTCCTGTCTCTTTTCATTCACTAATAATTCCCCAACACACTGAATATTTGGGAATGTGTACGCCGTTATGTCACGTCATCCACTCTTGGACCTTAAATAACTATATCGGTGGCATCCCCAACATCTTACGGCTACATGTCTAATTAAGGTATAAGAGTTACCTTTGTTTCCTCCGATGTGAAGGAACCAATAAAAGAGTTTATGTCTTTATTTTGGAAAACGTGATTTGCTTATTAAGGCGCTGTTACACGGTGCAATGTTTCGTGAAAATTGTGCAAAAGGTAAAGAAACTTTATTTACACACGGTTGCAATTTAAAGCTGCAAGCTTGTGGCGCCGTGTGGGAGAAATGTTGGTTTTTGAGGAGAGGGGAAATCCGGATTACCCGGAGAAAAACCTCTCTGAGCAGAGTAGAGAACCAACAAACTCAGCCCACTTATGACGCCGAGTCCGGGAATCGAACCCTGGACACATTGGTGGAAGGCGAATGTAATTACCACAACTGCGCTAACCCTGCGTTGTGTCGCAACGCTATTGCAAGACAAGTTGCACGAAACATTGCATCACCTTGTAAAGGCCAAAATCGTTGCGAGACAAGTTGCACGAGCCGTTGCAGAAAAAGTAGTAAGAACTGGATTATACTTACTGCAACGGTTCGTGCAACTTGTTTCGCAACGATTTTGGCCGTTGGAGGGTATGTTACACTTGGTACAATTTTTCGTGCAATTTGTCTCGAAATGGCGTTGCGACACAAGTTGCACGAAACATTGCACAGTGTAACAGCGCCTTTAGAGTACTAGACATTTTGATTGTTGTTAAGTTACACTGAGTTAGAGGATACCATGTGTTTTAAGCCAAATGGCGTAGTCTGTACTTCGACGTTGTGTTCTATTTTATTAGCTACCTGTATGCACGTACGCACGTGCGTACCTTAAAAATTCGAAAATTGTTTTCTTCCAATGTTTTGTTTTTTGTCCATTTGAATTCCTTTACCCTTTCACAGTGAAAGTAGTTTGGACTCAAGAATGTTTGTTGTTTCTTTTCCAAACGTCTGGTGTCGAATAGTTCATCTGGATCGTAAAACTCTTCTCTTTCCCTGCTGCTGCTCTATGTTTTGGACACAAAATTGGCCCAAGGAAACCCATAAGAACTTACTCTATGACAGTAAAAGAACTAATAATCGTCGAGCTCCGCTTTTAGGCTTGGCTAAATATATACCGTAAAAGCTCTATATTAAGCCCCCGTCGCTATTAACCCCCTCTCTCATAAGTCCCCCGTTTGGACGTGGGTATTTGTAATAAGCCCCCCCCCCCTCCCCCCCACTCTCTAATAAGCCCTTCCACCCTCACTTTGGGACAGAAGACGATTTAGTAAATAACTTCCTCCTATTCCCTCTTGTGAAATCCACTTCATGCGGCTTAGTTTCACTGCAGTTGTTTGAGTTGTGTCGAAAGACGAAAACGGCGTGTTTAAGATTTGAATAAGCCCTCCCCCACCCCCCATCCCATCCGTTTATAAGGCCTGAAATTAAATAAGCCCCCCAGGGGCTTAACAGAGAGAGTTTCTACAATATATTATTTTAACGCTACGGATACTCATCTGATGGTCTAATGATGTAAATAGCAAGCGGAATGGTAAAGAGTGAACGCGTTGTGGTCACCTCGTTTTATAGCCTTGGATCGGCCTGTCTTCGCTCTGATAGGCTTTAATTCTGTGGCTTTCCATCACATATTATTACTTTGCCATCCACACCGACAAAATAAAAGAGCAGGATGAAGAAACTGAAGTTAAGGTTTAGTAGACGCCACTTCGGAGCTTTATGAGCGTTAAGAGGCTCAAGACGTCACTTCTGAGCGTTAAATCAGACGAGAGGTTGTCCTCGATATCCATGATACATTTTCATAAACATTCGGAAATCGACTGTTAATGTACATATTTAGAAGGGGACTGGTTAGACTACGAGCAGTCTCTCTTTTTTCTTAGTCCGTGGAACAAAACGCGGGAGACACGCAAATGAAAACGTACGTGACTGAAGGTGCGAGACGAGAAAGACTACCGCCCTCGTTTCTCGTTTCTCGCGTCTCGCGACTTCACTGCTCGACGCTCGCGTCGCGTGCACTTCACTAAATCGAAAGAAAAAGAGAGACTGCTCGCAGTCTAGGGACTGGTTAGAACTGGGAGAATGAGGAAGCCTTTTGTACTATTTTTTCATTCCAATGCGTGCGCAAGATTTTATTTCTTTGCCTCTGCGCGATGTTTTTTCAGTTTTTTAAATGTACATTCTTTTATTCATTTCCTGAATTTTCTTGACACATTACGTCACCAAAGTAACAGTATAACGTGAAGACGAAATTCCAGGATTTTCTTCTTCATTTCCAGTTTGCATGAATTTTTATTGTACTTTACCCGAATCGAATCAACAGTGGTGAAGTTGCTGTTACTAGTCATTGTTTCACGACAAAAATATGTGAATTATCTTTCCTTTATTACGCATGGAGAATCCTTCACGAGGGCGGGAAGATATTAATTTTGTTTCGAGTGGTGAAAACAATATTTTACTGTCTGCGTTTGTTCGTAAAATATTGTTTTTACCACTTTTTTGTATACAGTCAACTCTCTTGTAAGCGGTCACCCTTGGGAATTGGAAAAAGTGTCCGTTAATAGAGCTGTCCGCTTACGAGATTTATTCCCGTAAGCGTACACCAAAGAAAAACAGGGTGGATGTCCACTTACGGGAACAAACAAAAGTGAAGTCATCGTAACGGGTAAACGTGTCCACAGAGGAGATTGGTGCAATCTGGAAATTTATTGCCTGCGTAGCAAGCTTTTTCATGGGGTTTTTGAGCATAGAAAGACCGAGTAAAGGGATTTTCGATATTCTGGCCGCGCCAGAAATGGGACGCGGCCAAAACATGTCAGAGTGTCCACTAACGAACACTCTCGTAAGCGGACAGCTCTACTTACACTTTGTTCGTCAGCGATGGTTTTACGCCAGCTTAAGAGAACTTCAGGAATCTGTTAATCGCTATTTTTCACTGACTACACACACAACCCTGAAAGAACAGGAAATGACGTCATCAATATCCTCACTTGCAAGGAGTAGTAAAATACGCCCCTAGGGTCCCTGATGTGGTTTCGCGTGAATTTTACGAACAGTATATTTTTGGATCAAAGCAATTGTGTCTAGTTAATAAAATGAAATAAGCTGCCTGCTTTCTTACCTAAAACACAATTTAACTCACCAAACTATTTTTACTGAAATGTATGCTCTGAAACGAATATCTTTTGTTTTATACTTTTGAGCGACTGCCATTGATAAACTATCGGAAGTACCGAGTACTTCAAGTCGGTGTACACTGTCTGCATCATTAAGCCGGGGCTACACGAGTGATATTTTGAACGCGCCAGTAATACGATTATTTTAAATTTTGTCGCGTCGCCAGCGCGCGAGGGCGGCTACACTCGTGACAAATTTCGGCGACAAATCGAAGGCCCTGCACATCGCATATATCAGGAGAACTGTGCAATATAAGCAAACATGGTGGACGGCCCTTTGGACGAGGACATTATTTTATCCGCTATTTATATTCTTCTCTTTCTTCTCTGTTTCCTCGTCATTAAATTTTCTTTCTTCGTACGCCAATCTTTTTTTTGTTGTTGTTTTGTTTTTACAGCTCAAGTATTTTTTTATTTCTTTTTTTATTTGCATTACAAAAACATCACATCACAAAAACACGAAAATTACATCCATAAAGCAAACAAATTTACTGTACATATTAAACTAAAATATTCTTTGTCTTTTGGACAAACAAACACGAAAAGTAATCTATTCCATGAAAGGTACTTTACTTAGAGGGTATCGCATAGTGTCAGGTTTTACAAGGCCGTTGACTATCAGAAAAAAAGGAAGAAAGTAATAAATGTAATATAAAGGGAGGAGGTGGAACGGCACTAAAATAAAGTATTCAGAAGTTTCCCATTTTTTTGGTGGCAAGACCAAAACAGAAGTCGTAAATTCTCCGGTTCTTCCTGGCAGAGAGAGCATTTTAAGTAGCCTTTTATACCAATTTTGTGTAGAAATTAATTAGTAGCTATTCGTCTATGCAAAAATTTGAATTGGAACTCGATAAGTCTTCTGCTTTTAGTACACTTAAATGCTAGTTGATAGATTTCGTGCCACTTGACATGTTCATCATCTTTTACGTTACAATCACTCAGACATTTTTGTTGGCGTGTGGTTGAGGTTACGCATTTTTTTGGAAACAAGCTTGGCGGAAACCAGTGGGCTTGCCCTGGGAGCTTTTGAGAGAGTTCTTGCGAAGCTTTCATATTCAGGATTGTTCGAAAAGAAGTTATTTCTTTGTGTATTCCACAGGACTTAAAGTGTAGAGAAAAGATCATAATACTTGAGAGGGCAGGGATCAAGGTTGTACTTGTTCTTAAAATCGGGAAATGATAGGAAATTTTTCGAGTCGTCTTTCAAATTTTTCACCATTTTAACACCGTTGTGAAACCATTCTGGATAGAAAATGGGGCAGTTATTAATTCTGATTAGTGAATTATACCATAAGCTCTGATTAAGAAATTGATGCTCCGAGGTTATTGTATCTTCAACGTTAACTTCTGCCCAGATTGACAGGACCTCTTTCAAAAAAGGGTTGTTAACTTTTAAAGTCTTCCTAGTATCTTTGGTGTTACGATTACTTGTAACTGCCATTGTGCCTCCTTGTTTGTTTAGTTCAAGGTCAAAAAATAGTTTCCATTTTCCTTAGTTCGACTTGTCCAAATATTTTTGAATCCATGTGACTTTTAAAGATTTGCTAAATAGTTGCCATTGTTGTTTCTGCTCAAACAGGAAATCTCCATTCGTTCGGGCTTAATGCTCTTTCGTCGCGTAGCAAGCGCGGGAAAAAATTGAAGTGTGCGGCTACACGGCCAACTATGGCCCCGTTTATATGGAGCAAAGTTGTCCCGGGCAAGAGGGTCACCCTCCCAGCCGAGTCAACTTTACCGAGCGTTTATATGAGAAAAAGTTGACCCTTTTGCCCGAGCCAGCAGCACTCGCGCATACTCTGATTGTCTCACCTTGACCGAGTTGACCCGGCTAGGCGAGCCAAAGTGTTTATATGGAGAAAAGTTGGCTCGGCTAGGAGGGTGACCCTACCATCGAAAGAGGGTGACCCGGCTAGGAGGGTCACCCTTCTAGCCGAGGCAACTTTTTGTTACTCATGTAAACGGTTCGCCAAGTTTTGTAAGGAAATGTAGGAAAAATTGGCTCGCCCAGGGTAGCTCGGGTAGGCGGGTGACCCTTCTACCCGGGACAACTTTTCTCCATATAAACGGGACCTATCTCTGCGATTTTGTCGCGAAAGATTTATCTCTAGTGACCTTTTTCTTCTAATGTTTTATTTGTTGCGTCACCAGTTCAAGGGTGGCTACACTTGCGATTTTCATGGCTCGCTGGCGACGCGACAAAACTTGAAAATTCACATCACCAGCGCGAGCAAAAATCCGCTCGTGTAGCCGCGGCTTTATGCAATACATCACATTTCAAATATTTCTCTCAAATATAGACACTTTTTTTTTAACACTCTTTTTTATACTTTTCAGCAACTGCTGCCGACAAACTATTAGTATCACTGACTGTTTCAGGTCTGTGTGTACTGTCGAAATAATGCTATACACAACATGCTGAAGTTTGCTTGAATATCAGAGCCCATATTTACCGTGAAACCTCTCTTTTTAAGAGAAGTTAAAGATATTATGCATCAAATGGGAACTCGGAAAAAAAATCCGAGCCCCAGATGGGATTTGAACCCACGACCCTCCGTGATCTAGTCGGATGCTCTAACCACTGAGCTACTGGAGACTCTATGGTGAGCAAGGGTGAAATGTGGGTATTGACTAGAACTGCATCACGCAGTTACATAGTCAAATTTTAAACGACCATATATGACTCATAACTGCATCGCGCAGTCACATTAAGACATATCGGCGATAGCACCTCGCTAACTGCATCACGCAGTCACATTAAGGCATATCAAAGATGCAACCAACCAACCACCAAAGCGAGTAAGTAGCGGATTTTTTCCGAGTTCCCATTTGATGCATAATATCTTTAACTTCTCTTATATTTACTCGCTTTGGTGGTTGGTTGGTTGCATCTTTGATATGCCTTAATGTGACTGCGTGATGCAGTTAGCGAGGTGCTATCGCCGATACGCCTTAATGTGACTGCGCGATGCAGTTATGAGTCATATATGGTCGTTTAAAATTTGACTATGTAACTGCGTGATGCAGTTCTAGTCAATACCCACATTTCACCCTTGCTCACCATAGAGTCTCCAGTAGCTCAGTGGTTAGAGCATCCGACTAGATCACGGAAGGTCGTGGGTTCAAATCCCATCTGGGGCTCGGATTTTTTTCCGAGTTCCCATTTGACGCATAATATCTTTAACACCTCTCTTTTTCCTCTGGGAAACGCTTTGCATAATCAGTTTTATCCTTTATTATGACTTTTTTGTAAGGTGTAACAGACAGCACTTTGACGTCAACCATATCTGAGCCAAGTTCATCGAACAGCCAACTTCAATCTTCAGCGTCATTACCAGGGAAAGGTTCGTGTATATCCAGTTCAACATTCAAAACAATATTATCGCTTAAATTAGTCAGTGGTTGAAAGTGCAGAGAGAACTGTTGTTTTGTATTGCTAAGTGTTGCGTGACGTTGTAATTTGTTCAGTGAAATACTATTTTGAAGTTGAGGATCTAAATTCTGATCTCCTCACAATAAGTGGTACTATGACTACCTTAATGAAAAAATTGATGTCACGTGATCGGTACTTTTGACACCAAATAAGGCAAATAACAAAAGCGATGGCGCTGAGCATAGCTTAAACGTAGGGGGAATGGGGAGAGGGGGGAGTTGACGGGGAAGAGTTATTGCTTTGGCCTTAAGGTTAAGGTTCTGAGGCTTGGGGTAAGGCTAGATTGATGGGTTAGGGTTAGGTTAGGTTAGGGTTGGGTTGGGGTTAGGGTCAAAATATTCAGTGTTTTTGCTTCCATGTTGCGCTTTGCTACAATACTTAGCGCTTTACCCCCTTCCCCTCCAACTCTCCGTCATTTGCTCAGGATTTCACAAACATTTGCAGAAATATTATTTTCCATGACTTCTTCCTGTCTGCAGGGTCGACAGATTGAATATGTGAAACTAGCTACAAAACGTATTATTTATATAAGCCAGCTTTAGATTAATTTCACGTCCCATTTCAGTTATTCGTAGTTCTAAAGTTTCTCACTCTCCTTATAGTAGCTCTTGTGTCAAATGGGTACACAAAATCGATATAAAACAGATACGGTGTTTCTGAACTAGTACCACAATATCCGGCTTGTCATGCCCAACTTGCTTATTGTTGGTTTTAGTAGTATAGTGTTTGGGGGTACGAAATCATTTTATCTCGTTTTCCCCAAACTACTACTGCCTTCTGATCTCGTATTCTGGAATATATAGTTATTTAATTTGATGGAATATATAGTTATTTAATTTGATGGAATATATAGTTATTTAATTTGATGAAATATATAGTTATTTAATTTGATGGAATATATAGTTATTTAATTTGATGGAATCTATAGTTGTTCAATCTGATGGAACCAAGGTCAGCACACTTCATCTATAGTTTATTAAAATGCGTGACATTCTCGGAAAACAGGGAATGAGTCATCGCCTATAGCTGCAGAAAAAAAATAGCAAAACTGGTGGCCACCAGAACCTCTCATGAGGGACTTAATTTGGAATTTGAATCACCACCCGTCCCTCATGAGAGGTTTTTTTGTTTTTTTGAATTCCCACCTCCACACCACCAGAGCACTATCATTTATGTCTTTCCCACCTCCACTCCGCTCTGGCCCTATCAGACCCTCTTGGGGCCAATTATTTGTTTATTTGTTTTTTTCACCCTCCGGCTTGAGATTGAACCGGCACTTCTGAGAAGCCGAAGCTTCACTATAGCTCTACCCAACAATCCGACACCATCTAAGGGTGATTATTTATTTTTCATTTTTTATTTTTCATTTTTTTATTTTTCATTTTTTTATTTTTCATTTTTTTTATTTTTCAACCCATGGAATAACGGCGGGGGTTTTTCATTATTCCATGGGGTGGCTTGTATACATTTCGCTAACGAAAGGCCCCCGCTTTTTCCAATCGTTAGTATACTCTGCATACAAGCCACTCTTTATCTGTGTGAAACAACCCTTATATTTTCGTTTGTATTTTCATTTTTATGCTTGTGGTACATAAATGAAATTTACAAAGATAAAAAATAATACGCATGTGTAAAAAGCGAAAAATCTGACGTAGTTTGATGACTCATTCGAAAGGGAAACCCCCCAAAGAGGGCAGTATTTTAAAACTCACAAAAATCATATGGCGTGACGTCAACAGCTAGATTTTAAAATGTCCATAAGCAAAGCTTGTCACGCCATTATCATGAATATAACGCTTGTCGTCAAAGCAGCTGAGTGATACTTTATTTATCTCATAACTTCCAAGTTGATGGTTCTGACTTCTAATTGTTTTCATTCTATGATGCATCTGTTTATTATCAAATAGTGTCTCTTTATAATTTTCATGTCTGATGTTATTCTTAATAATATTCTTACTAATACCTTTTGCTGTCTTCCCTCCTTTCTGATCATCTTTAATATAGCTATACATCTTCGATCGTAAACCGATGAATTCGCAAACGGGTACTCCTGCTGCCTCATCTTTGAATTTGCCAATAACTTTTTTATTCTTCTTATCAGAGAATGGCGAGCTTTCAGGATATTCACTGTTATCAAATTTATTTTTATCCTTCCAGAAATTTCTATAGACATCTTGGGTTTCAATTTCATAGGTCAAACTGTCTGTGTCTGTGAATAATAATTTTGCTTCATCTCCATATTTCTCTTTGATGTAGTTGTAATGGAAATCGTACATCAGTGTCTTGCTAAGGTCTAGAATACACATACCCACATATGCCGGCCTGTTCAGGGTGAGTGTTTCTTTTATCTTATGAACAGCTACTAGATTTTGATCGAAGATTTTACTGCTAACATATGTCGGTTTACTGGCTAATTTCAATAGCTTCTCCTCATCAGTCACCAATCTGACGTCTACTCGCTTTCTTAGGTTTTCCATCGTTTTGCCAAATACACTGTTATTCATCAGCTTGAAGAAGTCTTTCTCAAAGGCATTTTTAGCGTTAGTTCTTTTCTGCGTGTTGAAGTCGATGTACTGTCTGAGCCACGCGGACTGATTGAACTCTAGAACTCGATGGACTTTAGTTATTTTCAAACCGAGATCAGTATATAATTGGAGGTTCCTGTAATGGAGCACGTATTTTTCTTTGTTGCTTAATGTTGGTATCAGTTTATGTACCAGACCAGTTGATATTTTATATTTCTTCGCTATGTTTTTACAATAATCTGATAGCATGTCCCCAGTCACTTTGACCTTTTCCGGTCCCAGTGGATAGTCATTGTGAAGATCATGCAATTCTTCAGGATATTTCATGTCAACTTCAAGAATCAAACCTTTGTTGCTGTCTTTTTTATAGACAGACAGGTCTAAATTATTGATCTGTTTTTGTGTCAACCATTTGAAACCACCGGTTGGTAAATATTGACTCATAGCCCAACCATACAAATTATTAGCATCAAGATAAATGATGTATTTCGAGGGCGCCTTCTCGTCATACTCTTTCATGTATTTATTATTTGCTTTACCGTAACGGTTGGCTATATAACTGATACCACCACGCATTCCCTTTTCAATGAATTGAAACATATCAATGTCCGTCATCAATTCTAATTTTATGTCAGTCATTTTTAGCATGGCGTCCCAAGATAAACCGGGAGACGTGAAATAGTGACACGGGTCCAGTTTATAGTACTCAAGGCATGTTTTTCTGAAGTTTTCAAATACATCAGCCAGTAGGAGTACATCTGTTTTAAGGTACAGGTCATGATAATCACCCATGTTTTTCAAAGAGAATGTTTCCCACACTGTCTGAGCATGTGTATAGTCTTCATCTGATATATGCTCATCACTCAGTATGCTATAGAATTCATTTTTTGATGGCAGCTTCTGATTGAATTGATCGAAACTGTCCATGTAGTCGTAAGGATAAACACCTTTCTGTGCCATCAGATTAAGATCATTTCCCTTGAATTCTTGTGAGGTGTATTTTAAGGCTTCTCTAGGTAGATTGCCTACAAGTTTTTCCAAACTGGAGCTCATGAACTGGAAACTATCAATGAAGGTCAAGTGGTTGCCAAGCATGAAAGCCATATACTTCTCCATGTTATTTGGGATAGCATTGATATTCATTTGACAGTCTTCACCTTTCTTGTTTTTGTAAGTGTGCTTCTTAACAATAGCTCCAATCTCCTGCATAATAAAATGACTATCATAGCCTCTTAGATTGTGAAATATGACTGGTATTTTTAGTTCTTCTGGGTTCACTCTGAGTTTCAGATTACAATCTTGGTGAGCAGAACCTCTGTATTTACCAGTAATGTGACAATGATCTCGGACTCTAATATCCTTTTCAGTATATTTCTTATCACAGATGTGACAAACTTTGGCTTTTCGGAATTTCTCTTCATCATCTTTAGTCATTTTCAATGGTTTGTTAAAATTTTTTTTCACAACATTCTTGCAATATTTGACCTCCTCAAGCATAGCTTCCATAAATTTGTACACAGCCTTTTCACCCCTGTATATTACTGCTGGTTTGCTGTATTTATCATCATAACAACAAACTACTTTATAGCCGTGGCCACAGTCAGTATGCTTCTGATAGGCTTCAGTGTATGATTTATCATTGTTGGGTTGACAACCGTGTATTTTTTCAGTGATGGCCTCAAAGTCAGCATATATAACAAATGGTACCCGCTGTTGTTTATGAAAGTTGTTGAATTTCACTATGTTGTTATCTTTGTTTGGCATTTTTATTGCCTGTGTGCCATTTACTTGCATGCAGTTGTCCTTGTGATCATTCAACACCCTTTCAGAGCTGAAGCATTGAAGACAGTGCATACAAAAATGTTTTCTTTCTTTGTGCTTTGTTTGATTGTACATAAACTTATTGAAATCTTTGATCAGCACATAATGCTTGTTTTCATTTTCAGTTATTAGAAGCAGATTCAAGCAGTCTGTATATTTCTCTTTTGAAACAAAAATTGGATATGGCTGTCTATTCTCATAACCAAAAACATTGATGTTGATCTCATTTTGTTTTTCAATCTTGTTGTAATGCTTGGTTGCAACTGGGAATTCAATCCCTGTATAATCCAATTTTTCAATGTATTTTTTGTCAACTTTTTTAATCCTCTGTGGGTATTTCTCCTGTGGGTTCAGGTGTCTGATGTGACACCATCGGAAGCATTCATTATCCTCATTTTTCAAGTTAATTAAACCCTTTGCACTGTTTCTGAGTTCATTCGGTAGTTTAATGTATGAGGAGCCCTTCATTGGCGCATATTTCACAACATTAAGATAATGACTATCAACTGAATCAACAGTCCAACCTGAACCTTCAGATACCCAAACTGCAATCTTATTCATTATTTGGTCTTTTGACAACTGTAGTGATTCAGTTACTTCCAGATTATTCACAATTGTTTGAGCTACACTGTTGAAATATGCTTTTGTATTCTATTTCTCCGTCAGTCATTTTTGCAAATATTACCTTAAGCGTTTCAACGAATTTCAGTCCTTTCATTTCATTCAACAATTTTATAATATTATATGCAACAGCCTTTCTTGTGTTTTGCAGTTGCGCAAGCGGGTCTTTGTTATTTTTTATACCGATTTCAAAAGATTTTGTGAAGCCCTTCAGAGCTTTCTCTGTTTGCTCTATCTTAGTCCTGGGTACAGGAGTTGGTTTTTGAACCACCTTTTTGGTTCTTTGTACTGGCACAGGTCTGTCTCTGAACTCTATTGGCGGAGGAATTATGTTGTTTTCATAATCTTGAACCATCTGCTTGACACTCTTACGAGGTTTGTCCCTGAATTCCATTGGTGGAGGAATTATATTGTTATGAGGTTTGGTATCATCTACCACTATTATTTTTGGTTTCTTCTGCTGCTTCAACAGCAAATTGATGAGTTGATTTTTGCTTAATTTTTTTAGATCACTCTTGTTCATATTACTACTAGTTTCGATAATTTTTTCCATCTATATTATAACTATATATTTTTTTGTTTAAGCCAGTTTCAATGTGCGTTTAAGTAGGGTTGAGAATTCAATTGATCCAATTACTGGATCCTTTTGAATTGTAATTATTGAATAATATTTTTTTGATGTTTTTTTGTTTTAATATGACAAGATTTTCCTGCCATTGTGTAGTTACGTCCTGTCTTACATATGTTACAGAACCATTCTTTATTTAGCATATAGGTAGTCTTATGTTTTTTTCTTTCCTCATCACTGAGAACTCTAGGCCTTCCCCGACCTCTCTTGACATTTTGATTCTCCATATATATTATCTATATATTTTTATTTTTTTAAATATCTTTCTCTTCTTGATAAGTATAATTTGCTCTCTTCCATGTGTTTAGTTATTTCATGAATCAAGTCTTCGAAACTATTGCTCATGATGTATTTGCAGTTGTTTTTCTCATACATTAGCTTCATATCAGACTGTTTGTCTGACACTTTATACACACCTGTTGGGCTTTTGAATTCAAGACAAAGAGCGCTGTGTTTTCTTGTGGGATTCATTAGCATTAAATCACATTGTCCAGCCATATATCCTTTCTTATAACTTCTGATTCTCATGTTTGGGCTTATTTGATTTTCACCTAATCCCGCCACCATTAATGCACCTTCATATTTCTTTCTGATGAATGACACAATCTTGTAGTGCAGATCATCTTCACTTTCAATCATCAGCATGTTATTATTTCTGTCATTGAACTGCTTGTAATATCCTAGTTTTCTGATTGATGGTAATACTTTTGATGTAACCCAATGTTTAAATTTTGCTGCTTCCTGTTTTTTAGAGGACAGTATTAGTGAATAAAATCCTGATTCATTTATAAAAAAACATTTGAAAGTTTTTTCAATGGTCTCAGCACGAGGTAACGTTTTGTTACATCGTGAATCAGTAACCTCAGCACGAGGTAACGTTTTGTTACATCGTGAATCAGTGGCCTCAGCACGAGGGACCGTTTTGTTACATCGTGAATCAGTGGCCTCAGCACGAGGGACCATTTTTGTCCCCCGTGAATTTATGCTGATTTTGTGGTCTCTTAAGATTCTATCATCAGATAAAACATGATCCTTGATTGCCTTTTGTGGATTTTTATAGTCGAGAATAATAGCTATGTCTCTTCCTCTGAACCATATTTCATTTTTATCATCAACATAACAGTCTATTGACACATCTAATTCTTTGTTATCGTAGGAATATTTTTGCATTTGTATATTATATTATATTAATTTATTTTTTAATTCATTTTCGACCTGTGTTTAAATATAGTCAGGAATAATAATATTCTTGGCTACATAATAGCAAATAACAGATATACTGTAGGGTCTACTCACATATATGTTAGATAATTTTCTCTTTATAATATGTCTTTTAAATCCTTGAACGGGATCCAACTGTTAAATTCGTCACTGTAACCCTTCCACTTCACTAAAGCTTGTTTCTTCTTGTAATCTCTGCGAATGACTTTATCAATACGGAATACATCCTGTCTGGCTTTCAATAATTCAGCTTCATAAAAACTCCCTTGTATTTCTTCATCGTTGAGATCTTTTAGTTTGTAAGTGACTGGATTAGTGTATTGGATCTTATCAACTGTAAATACTTCTTCAGTCCAATTTGGTGTATAGCCCTTGTCGAACACATTCCGTTTATACTTGGATATTCGAACCTTATCACCTATTTTGAATTTCGGTTTCTGTTTTAATGTTTTCATATCACCATACAAATTGAAGTAAACAGTTCCTTCATTCCTCTTATCAGATGCTTCAACGGGTGTCATCTTTGTGCTTGAATGTTTGGTATTATTATACTGTTTCACTAATTTTGGTAACATGTCTAAATACTGTGTATTACCTTGAACAGTGAACTGCTTCCACATTTTGGACTTCATTGTTCGATTCCATCTTTCAACTACTGATGATTTCTCTTCATTCTCAGTTGAGTACATCTGTACACTATGTTTCTCTAGCAAGTCCTTCAAGTGTTTGTTGTAAAACTCTTTTCCCTTGTCGACCCATAAATACTGTGGTTTTCTACCTTCCTTGAATATTAATTTGAATGCTTCAGTGACAGATTCACCTTTCTTATCCTTCAATGGGACAATCCAACCATATTTGCTGAAGACATCAATAACCATAAGAAGATATCGATAACCTTTATTCCATTTACTGAACTGTTGCATTTCAACTAGATCACTTGCCCATATTTCATCAATTTTATTTACAATCACACGCCGCCGAGTGAAATTTCTTTTTATGGGTGCATGTAATTCATCAGCTAGTTTTTCTTGCCAGTTTTCTTCACTCGACGGCTTTTTCCGTTTTTTGAAACACCGAGACCAAGTTTCTGTTTTTTGTCGATTAAGAATCTAGCTGTTTGACCCCATTTTGGCATCTCACCATATGGTATTTGATCTAGTGACTCGACCATTGTTCTATCACAATCGCCTTTATTTTTTCCCATATCATAACAAATATCGTGGTAAGCTGCTATTTCATCCACCTTATTGTAAGGTTGTACATTCCATTTCAAGACCTCGCCAGTATTTGGATCATATTCCAACTGCTCATGCAATGGATTGTATGGTCCCATATATTTATATTTACTTGGTGTCCAACCACTTTTCGGTTTAGGAAGCTTGCCAATAACCTTATGAATGTCAATAGCACCGCCATAATCTAATCCTTTGATATCTGTTTTGTAACGAATATTTGGTCTCACTTTTGTTGAGAGTTGTTTCAAAGCTTCTGACCCAACCTTTGTGATTGCAGGCTTTGCGAGGGAAAGTCCTTTGTCAATTAATTTCTTTTGCAGCTTTGGATTTCTCATTGCTTCAGAAGCATAATATCTTCCCATTTCTACACCTTTCTTTGCTAAATAAGGGACTCCATGTTCTAAGAATCCTGTTAGCGCCATATCTGCGGCTGAATCTAGTATGCCCGCCCCTTCAGACGGGCTATTCAGTTTCCCCGATTTCTGACAAATTTAGTCTTTGTGATTCCACATTCAGCACAAGTACATTTCATCACAGTTCGACCATTTTTTGTCTTTTGATATCTTTCACTTCCTGGTACACACTCAGTCTGCTTCTTCTGTTTCACACAATATGATTTTACCATTATACCATTAAGTTAGATATTTTTGAAGTAGTCTATGATGAATCTGTGATTGACTCTTGTGTCTGTTGGATCAAATTCAGCATTATGTATTGTATTAAGAATGGATCTGCCTTTTTGTCTCTCAAGAAGATAGTACAAACACCAATATCCACACAAGACTGAATCTCTTTCTTGTATCTCATCTCCAGAGTATTCAAGTTGTTTTCCACTTGTAGCCATGTATTTCTGTACTTCTGTTGGCATCATTAAACCGAAAGAGTCGAAGTATTCACAGTATTTATCATTTTTGAAATTCCTATAACAAACCCAATGAGTACCAGGTCCAATTTTGGAATCAAGATTGACTATCCCACATTCATTGTTTCTCATCAGGTTCGGCAGATTGTCTCTTGAAAATACTCCTCTAAAATGTTTTATTCCAAGTTGTTTAACCCAATTGATTAAATCAAAGTTGGATAAGGGTTTATTTACAAAATGGTTCCTAGTATGGGGATTGAATTGAATGGACTGTTTTTGCCTAGTAGAAGTCCTTTTCCTTTTTTTTTTTTTTTTCATTCCATAACCGATTGGGTTATTCCATGTACCAAAAACAGGAGGAGATTGCCATGGAATCATAGCATGTTTCCCACCTTTCTTTCTGGGTACAATGTCATCTGGAACATGAACAGGTATTGACCGTCTTGGACGGCTGCTTTCAACATGCAAACCTTTTCCAGTTAATTTTCTGATTGCTTCTATAGCCAAAGGAATTCCAATGCTGGCGAGTATTGTTCCAATACCCTTTCCAGTCTGCGCTTTTGTTGGTTTTATAACAACGTCTCCACCATACTGCATTTTTTGGATAACATCAGCCATCTGTCTCGTATTCAATAAATTTCCTACATTAAATAATTGGGATAAATTGGCATTAGGAATAAGAAATCCTCCTTTTTGTTTCTTTCCAAATAGTTTATCAATGCCGAGACTTGCTAATGAAGAAAGAGCACCTGTAGCCAATGCTGGAGCCGCTTTAGCTACTGCTTTACCTGCATAAGGCAATAGTCTTGTTCCAAGTGAAAAAAGACTGGACCAAAGAGAACCTCCTTCTTGGACTGATTTTCTGATCTGTGCTTTGGATATCTTTACATCAGCACCTGTTCCATTTCTCTGTGATTTGGAAATCTGTGTTTTTGTCAACATCATTTGATCACCTCCAGTGAGATCTCCATGTGCGAGTCTCAATGTTACCGGTGAATTTGTTTGTATAGCTTTTGCAAGCCTTTGCTTCTGACTGTTTGAAAGTCTTACTCCATGAGGATGATAAGTAGTCATATAATATATGTTTATACTAAATTGTATTTAATACAAACAATCATTTAATTTAATTTATTTAATTTACATTGATCTCAGAATTAATTTTCCATCAGTCTTTCTCATCTCAATATCCTGCTCATAGAGTACCAATGCATAAACACTGTAATCAACAGTTGTTGCAGCACTCAAAGTGTATTTGAAAGTCAGTTTTGTCATTCCATCTTTAATATCTTGTTTCTGTTTTGTCAGATCAAAATAAATGAAAGGGAATATTGTACCAAAGTTTCCTCTTGTGAGAAGGGTACTTTCACTGAAATCATTTACAGCTTCAACATATTTCAAAACATCTCTAAATACTCTTGTTGGTTCTGTTGATGGTTTATAATGAACCTCTGGATAATCATTTCCATTGCCAACTTCAAGATAACAATCAGTCAAAGTTCGCAGATGTCCAACTGCTCCAACAGCAAATGTGTTGTACAAGAATTTATTAGCTGTCTGAGATGCATCATTAGCATCATTGATGATGAATACAAAAACATGCCTGGGTTTGTTTATTCCTGTGGAAATACGGAAATTGGCAGTCTGCTGTCTTGTTGAATTGCCTCTTTCGACCATTTCTCTCATGTAAGTCCACTTTCTGTTGTCAAGATACTTGCTCATGTATAAGGACTTTCCCGCAGAATTGAAAACAATGCGAGGAACTATTAGCTGGAATTTAGTTAGTATCACACGGCAATCATCAGCAGTTTTCCAAATCAAATTAGCATCACTCTCACGTGTTAATTTCACCTCTATTTTTGAGTTAGGCATGAGTTCATCCCAAAAGCTCTTGAAAAAACCGTATCTGTTCAATGCTATCTCTGCATTTACTTCACCACCACCATCAAGCAATGCTTTACGAGCTGCGAAACCTTTGTTATAAGCAGCCTGAGCCGCTCTTTCTTCAGCATTCTATTTGTGTCAAGATAGAAGAACTCATTGGTTCCCTGACTTACAGCATAACCCTGTGAATACTCAAGCAATGACTTAATATTTGTGGCTTGGTTGGCATCTCGGCACTCATAAACATCAAGACCATTCATTTTTACATTAATGGTTTTAATAAGAGCGTGAGCTGAATTAACAATACCACTATTCGATCATTAGCAGCAATGTTAGCTCCATCTGCAAGCTTGTTTACTTTGAAAATAACATTAAAACGGGCATTATACCAGTCAAATGGTGTAGTCTCTCCACTGTTATCAACAACAAAACGGTAGCCTGTTTCACTCTGATGAGCATTGTTTTCTACTACAGTATTAAGTGCTGTCTCTAGTTCGAACACTACATCTTCATATCTTTCGATATATTTTGAGTCACGATAGTTTGACATATATTATTGTGTTAGATAAAAGTTATTTTACGCGGTCGGCCTCTCTTTCTTTTGATTAAACCACCAGTCTGGCTCACACTCTCAGTTCCACTCTTTCTCTTTTTCAAAAGTTCTATGATTTTGTCGCCAGCTTTTTTGCCAGCATGTTCACCAATTGTTGTTGCTGCTTTTTTTCCAGCTGTTTTGATCATATCAGTCACAATACCTTCACCATGTTGTTCATATTTTTTAAACTCAAACCGTTTCATATACTATTAGGTTTTATAATTCCACACTTCTCAAGAACAACTCAATATACCAATCTATCCCATTCAAATCGACTGGAGCTCTAGAAGAGTCTGTGACATAAAAGCGTATTGAGCTGATATTATGTGTTGAGACTGGATTCCATGAAAGAAAACGAGGTTTGTAAGTGAAAGGTAAACTTCTAACGAGATCTGTGACAGGAATAACAGCGATTGTATTTGTGCTATTTCCATCAACAATGCTATCTGTCACCAAATCACAATTGATATAAATTTCATCTACTCCTCTTGTAATATCAGGTAGATTTGTTCCATATTCTGTGGCTGGAACTAATTTTGAATCGAAACCGATAAGTTTTCTGAAATCAAGATTCCTCAGATCCACACGATAATTTTCATTGAGTTCAATCAAAATGCGATATGTTGACAAAACGAAATACATGTTAATACCATACAGGAATTTTGATTTGTCTGTTTCAGATGGATTCAGTACATGGCTGTTTTTTCTCATATACTCATGAATGTAACTATTGATATCGTCGTATGAATACATCCCGTTAACGAATGTTATTGTTTCCCAGTTTACACCTTTGTCATAGCTGTATTTCATTTGATTATTCCCAAAAATATCTCTGATATTGTACCAACTGTATGTCATATTGATGACATTCACAGCCATTTCATATTTTAAATCATTCGTTAATTTAAGAGGTGAATTGAATCTTTTTTCAAAATCATGACTCTTGCTGACACCAATTTTGTCTCTGTTTTTACTGTTGAATCGTAATGAAATTTCTGTCATATACTTTTACATTAGATATTTCATCATTATTTTATTCAACTCACCGGTTTTCAGGATTCCCAGTCTGTTCAATGTATGCAATATTTTTGTGAATTCATTTTGAACATTTTTGCTGTTGTTGCCGGCTGAAATAGATCCACCAAGTAACTGTAGTCTTGAAAGCATGTCTCCCAAAAATGCATCCCTTGAACCCATTGCACCTTTTCTCCTTCCCATGCCTGAACCAATAGTTGATGCACCTTCCTCAACTGCGCCAATTCTTTTTCGGTACTTTTGTAGTAATTTGATCTCTTGAGTCAATTCATATATCTTTTCTTTATTTTTATCCTTCTTCGTTTTGGTTTGTGATAGATGAGCTTTTTTTATTCCAACATCTTGGGTTAATTTACCAATCATTTTGTCATACTTGTTGATGTCGATTTCACCATCCATATATGATTTAAATATCTGTGATGGAGGAGGCAATTTATGTTTCATCAATGTTTGAATATCCTCAAGTGAAAAACCTTTGTCAAGATCTGACTTATATGGTGATTCTGTTTCAGTCATCATTTTAGGTTTGTAATCAATTGGTAATGTTGTTTTCATTGGTACTGATTCAGGTAACGTGTTCATCAGCATAAGATCTTCGAAACCAGATGTCAAGGCTTTTTGATTCTTTTTCAACTGTTTAATAACTTCATCCTGTTTTTCGTCGACACTTTCTTTCACACTCTTCTGGACATCAATAGAGGGTTTCAGTAATTCTGATGTTGTATCATAAGCATCCTGTTTTCTGTATTCATAAGTCTTGATAACATCACGAACTTCTCTAGTTTTATTTCCGGCTTCAATTCCACTTTTAAGAAGCTTTTTCATTCGTTCTATATCCATATACAATTGTGTTAGACTAATCTAAACTATTTACATATGGAAATCCCTAATTATGATATTCAGGGTTTAAAGAATTCATTCAGACAGTTGTATCCGTATATGCCAAAAGACACTTTCAGGATGCTGCTGGCTGGTAATTCTGGATCTGGAAAGACAACATTGTTCATGCATCTGATTATGGAACCATTGGTTTATTATGATCAGATACATCTTTATGCAAAAAATTTAGATCAAGACAAGTACAAATATCTTCGGAAAGTAATGGATGAAATAAGCAGTCACATTGGATATCCTGCCTTGGTTTGCAGTCAAGAAGAGATATTGCCAGTTGAACAAATAAAAGACACAATTTGCAGCGATTGGTTGTTTTTGATGATTTCGTGACTGACAAGAAACAAGATCAGATAATCAGCTATTTCATTCAGGGAGACACAAGAACTGTTCAGTCATATATCTCACACAGTCATTCTATGGCTGCCCAAAATCAATCAGACTCAATTGCAGTCACTTCTGTCTTTATGATTTCCCATCATCAAGAGAAAGGAATCTGATTGCACAGGAGCTTGGAATTGACAAGAAGAAATACATTGAAGCAACCAAAAACCATATTCCTTCTGTTATGTCGACAAGCCGATGAAGACAATCAAGAGAAATTTTTATGGTGCTGTTTAATCTAATCTAATATTATATGGCAATCAATAATTTCCAAAATGTTGAAAAACAGGAGAATCCAAAAACAGAAAGAATCGAAAAATTAATCTAACAAGATGATATAATGGGAGTTTTTAATGCTCAAATAAATCAAGATAAAACAGAAACTGGTACTGGTGAAAGAGGCCCAGCTGGTCCAATTGGTCCCAAAGGTGAAAAAGGTGATAGAGGTCCAAAAGGTAATACAGGTGCAATTGGTCCACAAGGAGCTACTGGAGCTGTTGGTCCCAAAGGTGATGGATTTAGATTAACACAAGATGGTAATTATGACATTGAAAATAAACGTTTGACATATGTTGGTGATCCAGTAAATCATTATGATTCTGCTAACTTGGGATATGTTAATGATGCTGTTTTATCAATTGAAGGAACACGTGTTAATCCATTCAAATTTCTTCTTGAAGATACATCAAAAACAACTATTCTTAGAAATGCGAATAATCTGCAATTGGAAGATTTTGACAAAAGCCCTTACTCAATAAATAAAATAGCCTTGTCTTTTGTTATTCCTACTGCTGGTCTTACAACTGTTCTTCGTTTTGATCTGACACAATTGGAAGTTTCAAAGTACACTTTAGTTGTTGAGTTTTATACTGATGGTAGCCCAAATAATGCAACAGTCGATGACGACAATCTGTCATCTAATTTAATTGAAAGAAAGGATTCAATAAAAAGAGCATTTCCAAAGACTCATCTTGTTGATGGTTATCTCAAAAGAATATTCTTCCTTGAAAAAACAAGTCATGGTTCCACATCAATGGAGTTATTGTTGATTTCACCATATTTACAAAATAATAAAAAACATTATGTCATAGTTTATGGTGTTTATGGATTTTCTAATATCATTTTATCACATATTCACGACCCAGTGTTGAAATTGAAAACGGTAATGTTGCTTTTGGTGGTAAAATTGACATGAAAAATAATAGAATCATGAACCTACAGATAACCCCTCAAACCCACAAGACGCTGTAAACAAATCTTACGTTGATAATAAAACAGCTGATTTCCTTAATAAAAACACAGGCGGTGTAATTTTTGCACCTGTTAGCATGAATAGAAATGATCTGTTTGGCATACCAGATAACCCAAGATTCGGTTATTCAGCTGTAAATAGAAACTATGTGAACAATAATTTTTTGAAACTAAATGGAAGCGTTGCAATGACTTCTGATTTGAATCTTGGAGGTAACAAATTGACTAATGTAGCAGCGCCAACAGCAAACAATGATTCAGCCACAAAGGGGTATGTTGATACTGAAATTGCTGGAATTACTGGCATTGATGTTTCACCATTTCTTAAAAAAGATGGAAGTGTTGCAATGACCGGTGATCTTGTCATGGGTGACAATAAAATAACAAATGTTGGATCTCCAAACTCTGATAAAGATTCTACCAACAAAAAGTATGTTGATGACCTTATTTTTTCAGCATCTGGTACTCAACGCAACCCCTTCGCTTTTCTGTTAAAAGACATATCCAAGTCTTCTGCAGTCAGTGATGCAACAAACCTTCAAATTGAGAATTTTGATAGATCACCATACCACATAAACAAGTCCTCATTGTCTTTTATCATTTCACATAGTGGTAACTTTACATCCAAAATTCGTTTTAATGTGACATCTTTAAGAAACAGTCAGTACACTTTTGTTGTTGAGTTTTACTCACCATCAGACCCAAGAAGTGCAACAGTCGATTTAACCCTTCAAACTGTAAATATACGAGATGCGGGACAGCCGTTTCAAAAACCTTTTCCCCAAACTCCACACGTTGATGGTTATATGAAGAAGCTTTTCCGAATCGAAAAACCAGTGGTGGGCAAGCGGCAATACTGGTGGAACTTTCCAGCACTGCTCCTGCGTCTAACACCAAAACACATATCATCGTTTATGGGGCCTATGGCTATCATACCAATTTGTCTTACTTTGTTCATGACCCAGCTTATGAAATTGAAAACGGTCATGTTGCGTTTGGTAGTAATGTTGACATGAAATTAAACAAAATCCTCAACCTGCAGGATAACCCCTCAAACCCACAAGACGCTGTAAACAAAAAGTATGTTGATGCTGAAATTGCTGGTATTGATGTTTCTCAATTTCTTAAAAAAGATGGAAGTGTTATAATGACCGGCAATCAGGATTTTGGGGGGTTTATTATTAGAGGCCATGGGATAGGAAACCAACCAGCAGATCTTGTGAATAAATCATATATTGACACTAATCTCGCATCAAAAAGCAGTATCGGTCAAACTCTACTTCGAGATGGAACACAAGAAATGACTGCTAATTTAAATCTGGCTGGTAACAAAGTGATCAACTGTGCAACACCAACTGCTAACAGAGATGCTGCCAATAAGTTTTATGTAGATGATAAAACTAAAGATATAATTGGATTTACATCTGATGGAAGCTTTGATTTTTAAACAAACACTTGGAGAATGTTGGCCAGATTCATACTTCAGACTTCATTGACATGAATAATAATAAAATAACAAATTTAGCGGACGTGGTGAATGAAACTGATGCAGTGAACTTTAGAGTTTTAAATCGAGCTTCACAAACCATCAGAGCAAACACTTTATTATTGAATGGAACAAATGCGATGGCAGCAGACTTAAAACTTGGAGGGCATAAAATCATTGACTTAAAAGAAGGAACAAATAAAACAGATGCCGTAAATTTAGATCAATTAGAAAAAAGTCATATTTCATCTGCTTCTCATCCAAAGAATGCTTTCAAATATTTGATGAATGATATCAATGAAATTAGCACTGAATATGGCTTGACAGTTAATGGATATGTCAATTTACCTCGTTCACCGCATTTGATTTTAAAAAAGGTTATTGATATAGACTTGAATAAAGAAGCTAATCATATTTACAGAGCTAGAATTGGATTTAATATGTACATAATAAAAGATGGAAAATACACTTTCATTCTTGAATGGCTATTTCCTGATTATGAAGGAATGAGTCTTAGTAGTGTAACATTCAGTGCAACTGGTGGAATTACAATTCATAAAACTGTAGGGAGAAAATTTGATAACAGAAATGAAGATCATTCGAGATATTTATTATGGATTGAAAAACCATCAGCAAGTTCACCACCTGAATATTTATATTGTACTATTCATATTAATGCTAATCCAACTTATCCAAATAAGTACAAAGTTCATTGTGTTGCATATGGTATTGATTTTGAAGCTGTAGACGTTCCATCAAGTGTTTACGACTTCGCAGAAGCTTATAAAATCGTGAATGAGGAAATACAATTACAAACTGATTTAGATTTGAATGGTTTTGATGTGAAAGAAAATGAAAATTGGTTGTTTGGTGGAGACAATGGTGAATTGACAATGCTGAATAATATTAATATGAACACTTATCTGATAAAAGAGGCCAAACTTGGTGGTGATTTAAATCTGAATGGCTATAGAATTCATAACGGTGCTTTGAATCTATTTCGTTCAAGCGTTACAGGTGTAATTATGGAAACAGCTTTCGATCTCGGAGGATTTGCTCTTTACAGGCCGAAATTAGGAGGTGATCTAAATTTGAATGGGAATGGAATAATCGGTCAAATACAATATTTAAATTGCTCTGTCAAAGCCAAACAAGGACATAATAAGAATGCTTTAAAGCCTGTATTGATAAATGGCTCTGATTTTTAGTCATTCATAACAATAACTTTTATATTAAGAAAATGTATGTATTACAAGGAACAAAACCCGGAATATTCTACTTCAAGACAAAAGCTGAAGGTGGTAGGCCTTTGCCATTACCAGCAACTATTTATGAACACAGACATAATACTATGAGTAGAAACATCACAACGGTCAATATCAACAAATCATTATCGAGAGGCTATTTAATCATTGATTATTCACATCCTAATACAGGTGCATTTGATACAACATTCACACTTGAAGTGGTCATGAATTAATCTAAATTAATATTATATGGGTGTATTCAATCAAGATAATACAAGAACTGGTAAAACAGGCCTAAAAGGTGATAGAGGTGATAAAGGTGATAAAGGTGATAAAGGTGATGGATTTACATTAACACAAGATGGCCACTATGATCTTGGAAACAACAAGAAATTGATAAATGTTGATGAAGGAACTGATGATAATGATTGTGTCACAAAAAAACAACTTGATCTGAAGTTAGATAGAGCTACTTTTGTTATTTCCAACTCTCTTCCTGGTGTACCAGTCCTTGATGGAATTTCTATTGCTCTCATCCCAGCTCTCTCTGTTTTAACATCTGATACAAACGATAGAGTCTCAAGATGGGTTGATCCTGTCAATAATATATCTTTCACACAAACTGATAATTCCAAAAAACCTCTGCTGTTGAGAGATTCAAATAAAAAGAGATTCTTTCTGCGATTCGATGGGACTGATGACTACTTGAGAATAAATTCATTTGATGTATCCAAAGTTGCTGGACCAAATGGGAATACATGCACAGTAATTATGGTTGTTAATACAAAACAAGTGAAGAATCAATCTCAATTTCAATGGGGGCAGGCTAATATTCGATTTGGTGTTCATTTTCCTTGGGGTACTGGGACTGTTTGGGTTGATTTTGGTACTCTCTCAGGCGGAAGACTTACTGCTCTTTCTTTGTCTGATCTGACTGGTAATATTGAGGTTTGGACAATAAGAGTGAATGGACAAAATATGGAACTATTTAGAGGTATTTCATCAATGACTCCTGTTGGAACAGAAACAATCTCAGCAACACTGTCAGGAAATCCACAAAAAATGTTCGTTGGATGTCAAGTTGATAATGATGATGGTACTGCAGTCAATTTTTCTGAAATGGATCTGTACGCTTTTTCTGTTTGGCAGAAATCTCTGTCTAATGATGAATTAAAAAATATGTTCCGTTTCCTTGAAGATTATTTCGATCTTTGAATTATGTAATCAATTATTATGAAGCAGATTATAAGATTTGTACGATGGTTCATTCGGGATGCTGAACGGAAAAACCCTGGTGTTGATAAGAGGATTTTGAAATCAGCTTTGGTTTACCAGTTTCTATATCACAAACATTTCAACAAATATATTGAAGTGAGAGATATTATCCAGGAGCATATAGGCATTGGATTAATCGGTCCTGGTGAAGGCTGCTTAACACATTTTTTGGAGCATACTCTTGGTTGGATTGACGTGTTACAAACGCATGCAATATTACACGATGCTTTCGGCAGATTCTATGTCAAACATGGTCTTGATAGAGGATATTCTTATGCTTTTCCATGTTTCTTATCGACTAAATTAAGTAAGTTATCTCCTCTGAGTGGCCAGATCTCTGGAATACTTTATTGCATATTCAAGAGAATCATTATGTAAAAGATATATATGAAAGAGCGAAAAAGCATATTCAGCTGGAACCATATTTCAGGTGAATTAACAGAAGATCAGGTAAATGAATTAAAATCCTATTACCAAACATATCACAGAAAGTGTTGGGCTCATAAACAGGCGGTTAAACGGTTCAAAAAATGGAAATTACTTGGGAACTCATTGTCCATCATCTTTGCAACTGGAGGTCTCACCACAAGCGTTGCAACAGGTGGTGTTAGTTTGGTAGCCATCAGTACAGCAGCACTTTTGATACAAGGGTGGATGAAGCATAAAAACCTAGATTTGAAAATCCAAATTGCACATATGCTTATCAAAGCTATCAACATCTACTCAATTCAATAAAAGACAAGTTGAGAAGTGGTGATTTTGATGCTTCAAGTATACAAATCTCAATGAAGAATATCGATGATTATGTGACTGATAATAGTCCAATTATTGATAAGTACCTACTGAAATATGATGAAAATTCACTGCTTTATAATACGAATAATCTTATCAAATCTCAACAATAGAATCTCAACCCAATATTGATCATAAAATTTTAATGTCTTCTTTGATCTTGTAACTATTATTTCATTAAATGGTAGATCAAGCATTATGAATATTTGCTTAAGCATAAATTTGGTGCTTATCATTCTTTTACGATTCTTATTCACCGAAGGTATGATAGTGTCTATCTCTTCGAATATTTTCAATATTTTACCCTTATCTTTTACTGAAATTTGAAATCTATTCTTGCAACATATACCATTTATCACATTTTCAATATGGTACTTCCGATGATATACAGATTTTCGCCGTATTTTATACATATTATTATGAAAGTCAACGTACTCCTTACAATAGTCATAGCCGTGGACTGAACCACAATTTAGACAAACATTTTCACCATCATCATTAAACATTTTCTGTTTATCACAGCAAGGTGCTTTCACACTTTTAACAACTTTGACCAATAGCTGATCACAAAAAGGACATGTCAACTCCCCCATATTCTTCAATTCATTGTGGATTACTAAATTACAACTCATCTATATTATATGAGATATTATTTCTTTATGCAGCTAACACATGATAGGCGATGACTCATTCCCTGTTTTCCGAGAATGTCACGCTTGGTGATTTTTCCGAGAATGTCACGCATTTTAATAAACTATAGATGAAGTGTGCTGACCTTGGTTCCATCAGATTGAACAACTATAGATTCCATCAAATTAAATAACTATATATTCCATCAAATTAAATAACTATATATTTCATCAAATTAAATAACTATATATTCCATCAAATTAAATAACTATATATTCCATCAAATTAAATAACTATATATTCCAGAATACGAGATCAGAAGGCAGTAGTAGTTTGGGGAAAACGAGATAAAATGATTTCGTACCCCCAAACACTATACTACTGGTTTTCATATGATGTCATCAAAATTCTAAAACGTAAACTAAGGACACCACAAAGCTCTTCTTTCCATAATTATTTTCTACATACCAGTGAGATAAATTAGAGGAAATTTCGTGCTGATACATTCCGTCCTTTACAACTACAGTATTTCCAAACTTGATCCTATTTTCGCTGTAACATTGCTCTGACCAGTACTATAGAGCCACAAAATTGATCTAAACTGGTTTGCAGAGATCTTCAAGTAACTTACAGTGCATTCGCATACTGCCCAAGACTTATTCCTATTATCACTCTCAATTTCATTCTCATTATTATGGACAGAAAATTTACATCTCTACAAAACTCACTCTTTTCAATGCAGGATTTTTCCAGTTTGTTTATGATTTTGTCCTCGCACTGTAAGGCCCTGTAACTCTTCTTTGACAGTTCAGGTCAAGTGAAAGAATGAGTCTATTTTTATTCGATTGCCATATATGTATCGCTAGACCATTTAAATAAAGAATTTCTAAAGTAGTGTCACAGTTAATTCAATAATAAATTTGTTTACGTATCAAATCGCCAAGGTTCTGTTTTTTCAGTTTTGTTGTGGTTTTGGCTTTTGTTTCGGCTTGCATTTTACTTTTATATTTGTTCTAAACAGGATCACAATGTTTAATTAAGCCGTCTGAAGGAGAAAGCCTCGACACATTGTTCAACATAACATGCTCTGGTTGAAATTCTCTTCAGTCTTCGCCTTTGATATACGAGTTTTGGTACACACTTGTGAATGGCTTACAAGGCAGACTATACAAAGGAAACAAGAGCAGCTTCCGTACAGTATTGATTCGTGGTATTTCTACAATAAAAACCTTAGTTCGCGAAGTAGGAGGAACAGTAAGAGAAAAAGAGCTGAATGTATTGGTAAGGAATGTTCATTGGCTTGGGAAATATTCTGTTAAGGCCTTCATCATTTTCGTGACGCCAACAAATTTTTGAATGAACCTCTTTTTACCGGCCAGCGTATTGTGTCTACGCAGATCTCTTACTGATCTAAATTACTGCAACTGAGATTCATAATTGATATGGATCGCCATTAACATTAAGACGATAAGATGTGGGAAGCTAACCATAGTAGCATGACACTGCTGAAAAGTATTGGTCAAACATTTCTTTTCGTAATTAAAAAAAGTCTGCCAAGCCAGTAGTCGAATAGTTTTACTACGTTCAAACAGGTGAACGTTATTCAAATCTGTTACATTAGAAAGTGGCTGAATGACAACCGTACCTTTTTGCCTTCAGGTTCGTCCCTCCTCGTTAACAACGTGTAAAGAATGGACTGCGAAACTAGAGAGGTATAAAAGAAGTGGAGATTCCGGCAAAGCAATCCTAGCTGCAATAGAAATATCGTTATCGTTTGGTGCAAACCTCACTACATGTCAAGAGGTTCGTATAACTTAATTGTCGAATTGAGCTAAAGCCAATCAATCTTCCATAGTAAGAAAATTTGCCGAGCGAAAATTACTGAAAATCAGTTGTAAGTATGTAAATTCTATTTCTTCGTTACATATCAATATGCTCCAAAGTAAATTTTTCTTGGAGTACTCACTTAATGTAAATTCCGTTTATAGGCGATAGCCCAGTTTACAATGACGATAAATTGGTCAAAAGATATTTCGCATTTGAGTCTCTCAGTCCATTAAATAAGTTGCATGTGGTGACTACTCACTGGGGAAATGAAGGGAATTAAGTGAGGTTACATAAACCCATTGTTCCATCTCTACAACTTCCATAATCCCTCCATTTCTTGTTTTACCCTTTCAGTTCTTCGGTACTGATCTTAACTGTAGAGGCAAAGCTTACAGTCCTGACGAAATATCTGATAAAATATGGTTATCTTTTTTTCGATTATCCTTCTTCATCCTCCGATGCTCACACTAAAAATAAAGGTTTCTTAAACCATGCATAACAACAACAACAACAACAGCAACTTTATTACCTTAATAAACAGACTATACATAATAGCAATCAAAGGCTACTGTGAGTTAGCTCATGGATGCATTTTGCTACACTTATTGCGACATGCATTTGATAAGTAATGCAACCTCTTTCCCAGAGTCTATGAAACTTATTATTGTGACGGATGTATTCCCGCCCTAGACGCAACCTCCCATCAAGAGAGCGTTGTGTGACACCCCGAAAAACGTATGACCTAAAGAAATATGCAGCTATGTTATAGCATTGTAACTGTTTTTTACCACAATATTGAACTACTTTCAAAAGTAATTTTTATTACTGATCGTTTATTTAAGCCAAGGGAAATAGACTTTCTGAACAAGATCCGTGTTTTGGAGGCTAGATTTCAGAATACCGCGGCCATTTCATTTACATACCATTGAAGCTATTTCAGACATTTGAGAAATTTCCGATCTTGTCTTCGATAAGAATCCAATACGTACCTGTCTCAGTTTAAGCAGTAAAATCGATCATATTTTTCTCCCAAAACAAATGTGTTGCATGTCTAAATAGGGGCTTTTTTGGTAGAAAAGCTCTGCTGGTTACTTTGTTTATGATTTGATTCACTTTAGCGATTGCGGCGTGAATGTGTGTTGTGTTTAACCTGATATGCAACAACACGCAGTACTCATCACGCGATGGGGGATTCAATTCATTGTTGAATGTTCCAGTCCTTTGCTCAAACGAATTAGTTTCTTTTGGTCCTTGTCTAAAGCAATTGTGGTCTTCAATCTTACTTTAGATCGACACCGTGGCAATGAGCTTGGTTTGTCTCAGGGAGTTTAAAGCTATTTAGAACAGTCTATTGCGCACTGACTTTTATTTTATTTATTCATTTACTATTTCATTCATTCATTTTTTTTTTTTTTTTGTCCTTAGGCTTTATTGCCAGCCCACCACTCACGTTTTTGTCCCTCAGCTCGTTTTTAGCTCATGGATGACGTAGTCATGCCATGAGGTATAGGAGGCACTCGATGTCACTTTCTCACTCACTCACTCGATTCTGATTAATTTATTCATTAAACTTGGACGAGACATTTCCTCTTATGTGATCGACGCCATTAATTCATATTCACTTCATGATACACAAACAGTCGAGCAAGAATCTTTTTTTCTACAACCCCCTGAAACTTGCAAACCTTGAGCAAAATGGCCTCCGGGGACAAATACAATACATTTCCTCTTATGTGATCGACGCCATTAATTCATATTCACTTCATGATACACAAACAGTCGAGCAAGAATCTTTTTTTCTACAACCCCCTGAAACTTGCAAACCTTGAGCAAAATGGCC
>JAEMWC010000898.1:95000-182500 GCA_016490735.1 Pachyseris speciosa
CAGTCCCAATATCCACCTGAGGATATCCACCTGATGAAGCTCACCTAAAATCAACAATTCAAACACGTTAATTTAAGACTTCCTTTAAAGTTCTCATATAGCGATATCTACCAAAAGCCATCAATGTAATCTATTATGGCTCTTGAGTGTGTGTTTAACACTGACCTATAGAAACGTTAAAAACAACGCTTATAACAACTTAGTATTTTATTGTTCTTGCTTTCATTAGGAATTCTAATTTGCACTATGTAGTTCTTTAGTCCATTGCTGTATGTTATTCCATAACTGACAATGGCACCAAACATATCTTGGAGAAAACTTAACCTTTTGCATACCAAGTGGGTGCTATTTATTTTAACAGATTTTGGGCAATAAACAGTCTGGGACTCTTAAAGTAACATTATTATAAGTGGAGTTATTATGAAAATATCTGCTGTCTTGAAGTACTGGGGACTCAGGCTTTAGTGTCACGTGATGCACATGGGTTGCTGTTGTTTGTCGACTGAGAGGAATCTCTCGAGTGTAGTGCGATTGTCAGTTTTAGAGTGGTTTTCTGAGCCATTTTCCACTGCAGAAGCCTCCATGCTGGCATCATTAAGCTAGAATGTAGGTAGAGGCGAGCCTTTGAAAAAAACCAGAGGTGAGAGGCGGTTTCATGTTGACGGAGATGCCAAAGTTGTTTTTATCTAAACATGGCCACTCTAATAATGAAGCTGTCTCTCTAGCCGTTCTCCAGTGGATTCCAGGATCTACCAAGGCAAATTGGTCTAGTTGTGACTGCTAAAAAAAACTCATCGGTGCAATACTTTGCTGGTAGTACTGGGTGGCTCCACTATGAAATGAACCGACGGAGAGTTCTATTTTCGTTGCGTTTTTGAAGATCCCAGAATTCTTTTCGGTCGTGAACGAGACAAGTTAAGACACACGAGGTTGTTTCTCAGAAACGGGCTAAAGCGTGGCTGGCGGAAAATGTGAGAGAAAATTTTAATGGCAGATACCAAAGAGAGAACTTGAGGTTTGTTATAAATGTAGAATTTTAGTTTTTGAACAAAGTTTTGGATTGAAAACTGCACGTCAAAAAAGTGCAATTTTTGGTGTCATATTTCGGCCGAAAAATTAGTATTCTTGACTTTGTTGCCAAACGAACAGTGTCATACAGCAGAAATCAGGAGTTTTAGGCAATTACTTAGCTGTGGTAATGAGAAGACACACAGAACACACATGGAAATGAGGTGGTAAATTTCCAAAAAGAAGGAGCTTAAATATACTACAAGCAATAGCGTACTATAATCTTGGACAAAAGTGTTAAGGAAATTGAATTTTGAAGCCTTTCTAGGTGCAAACAGTAATCGAATGAGTTTCAAAGTCCTCCTTCCCTAAGCCAATATTTTCCACGCTTCCTAAACGTTTACTTAACAATGGCGGCTTCCCAAATTCAACATTGAGTAAGGGAAGGGCGGAGTGGAAGTTACATTAGGAATATTGTTGACCCACACATACTGGAGAATGATTTTTTGGACTCCAATGGAAATGTTTTCTCAGGTAGTTTTGACCACGATTGTAGGTCGATTTCTTGTAGTTTCCTTTGTCCCACATTTCCTTTCAACTGGAGTCCACTTCCACAGTTCCAAGGCCTATCATTGAAAAGCCGTGTTGGAGATGGTGGTAACCCAGTGGTCACCATTTGTAGCTTGAGGATCCCAAAGACAAGTCTTCTGGGAAGCGCTTTTCACCATCACAATACCTCGTATAAAAATGTGATTTACCTCGGATTGTTTCCGTGATACAATTTTCTTAAATGTATTGTCTTTCAGTTGCGTAATACTATGAAGAGACTTGTGTCACATATTCGTGAACAGACCAGAACACTAGGACCAGCTCTAGCTAAGAGTGTATCCTTAGTGGAAAAACTCCTCTCAAGCGTTGGTAAAGCCATGAAAATCACTTCACAAGACCCAGAGATTCAGGAAGAGGTATTTATGAAACAAGTCATTGGTTTTAATTTACCTGTCACACCTTATTCCCAGCTTTAAATTATCGAAAAATTAAGGTGGCTCTTAACCATATGTACCGATTATTTTTAAACTTTGCAGAAAGATGAATCTCCTTATGCTGATTGCAATTCAATAATAAAAAACGGGCGTCATCTGACGCGTTTTTGAGTTACAGGCACATAAAGCCAAAATTAAGAATGTTTCTAAGAGGCTGTACTGTTGCTATGGTACCTTTTATGTCAAAAAATTGATCACAACTTGTTGGCAAATAATTGAGAAATGTTTTGATATCATGTTTGCTGTTGTAAAGTCAGTATTGTGGAATAGTGCCGAACTTGTGTTCAATAAATGTTGCATTCTCTTTGGCTATAAAAAAGTTTATTTACCATTCCTTAAGAACCAATAACTGCCCACATCGAAATAAATAAATAAACGTCTCTGTCAATTCATTCTACCAGTAAAACTAGATTAAGGTTGAATACATTGTTTGGAAAGAAATCGAGAATAAAAAACTGGCTGAAGTAAATGGATGCTACCAGAACGTGTAGAAACGGGAACGTAATCAGTGGTGTGTCGTTTGGCAGACGACATGTACCCCTTCGTGCACTAGTGCCCAAACGAGATAAAATGTCAAAACCAAAGAAAGAGACGGCTTTCCTTAAGAAAAATCCTAACTGCTATTATTCTGTCTTGAAATACCCAAAGAGTTTCACTGAGATGGTTTCTCGTTATAAGTGATTTAAATGACACATAAAAAACAAACAGACAACAAAAGTACCCGTGGTAATGTTGTGGCTACATGGTGGGGCTCGTTTGCTCCTTTCCTAGATATTCTTATAGGCTGGTCCTGATTACTAAGTTACTCCACTAAAACTAGATAAAATTTCAATTTTCCCGAGAGTTGTCTATCATGGTGTTTCTTTCTCAGAACATCGACACGACAAAGGCACTGCTGCTCCTGATGGATACAATAATACAAAGCTCTCGCCAGTCTTTGAAAGGTTCACCAGGAAACAGGAACTTTACTTCAAAATACCTCAGCATCACAGTGGTTTCTATACTTAGAAACGACGTTCACAATGTGATGCTGCAGTCAAAGCACGGTAGCTTTATAATTCCAGATCTTGGCGTCGTTTCGAAGAGGAAAGAGAATGACTTTGAAATAGTGTTTTTATGGAGGTACTGTAAGACTTATTGTTTGTGTTAATTTAAATAAGACTTTATTTCGTTTTGAAATGAAATGCTTTTCTGCTCTTAAATGTCTTCACAATACCTTTTCCTTTTGACCCTCTGGAATATGAATCTGGGATTTTCACAAACACCATTTATTGACGGTTTTCTCACTTTCTCTCAAGCTATTTGTTATAATGATCATCATCACTACCACTATAATCAATATCCGCATCATCGTCATCGTCATCAAGATATTCAGTGCTATTTTTATTGTTGTTGTTGTTGGTGGTGGAGCTGCACGCGCCGAATTGAACGCGCCCGCGAAGCACCATAAGCAAGAAAATAAGGTAACCTATCTATGCGAGAAATTTTGGTTCGGGTATGACGTACAAATGTACGTCCACCTATCCATTTAAGCCAAAGCAAAATGTCACACTCCAGATGAGGGCAACCCGCGTTTGTAGGCAGTAAATCGGGTGTCCAACTAGGTTTTTTAAATATAAATAACGAAACTGAAGACATTAACAAGAGAAGAAACTTACGTTCTCTTAACGGTATAATATCCGCAATGATAGCTAACCTCTACATGAATTATTTTGAGGAAAAAGCATTGACAGCCGAGCCTGGCACGCCTAATATATGAAAACCCTATGTGGATGACACCTTTACCACCTCGAGTCATCATAAAGTACATATTTTCTTACAACATCTCAATTTTCAACAGCCGACGATCCGCTTCACTATGGAAAACGAAACTGGCAACGCAATTGTCTTTCTTGACACATTGGTCACTAGAGAGTCGGATGGGTACCACTCTACCAGTATCTAAAGAAAGCCTACATATGCATGCCGACCTGTACCTAGCGACTATGATCCACAGCACCCTCAATCTGTAAAACTTGGTATTGCTAAATGCCTCTCCGATCACTTGTTTCTAACGATTAACCGATTTCATATGTAAAAATTCCACGAAAACAAAGAGACAATCAGCCACAGCGAAGTGAATATGTTTGTGTTGGGGTTCAATTTTATCCTTCGTTCAATTCTTTTTCCCTTTGTTTACCACACACAAGCACGAAAGAAAATAAAAATTGAACCAAGGTTCAAATGAACTACATCATCGGTATTTCAGATGACAAAATATTTCCTAATATGTGAACGTCTGTACAGCCCCTCGTTCTGCACCATTGAGTTGAATTTATGTGATGGACCGGTTCGTAACTTTGCATTCGCTCTTTTGCACTTTTTTAGCCTTCTGCATTTCTGTTAGTGCCAAACGCGAGCATCTGTTCTCGCTCACATTTGGAAGCGTTTCCAAAACGCAGCTGATTACCTGGCTGCATATGCCTATTGCGGGTTGCTTTACGGTTGTAGACTCAGCTCCTACCATTTTTGAACGTAAGCAAAAAAACGTTATTTATGCTAAATGGGAAAAACCAACTGTAAATCTCAGTACAATTTGAGCATATTGTTACATTTATACCCCGGTGTTATTACTTTAGCTTCCATTTATGTGCATTTGGTAATGTCGTCTTATAGTTATAATTCCTTTATTGGAAATCTCGAGATATTTGGTTATAGAGGTCCTTTGAAATATTTCAAATTGCAATTTCACCACTACTTTGTCTATCTCAGTACTGAGTTCCACAAGTGAAGATTTAATGTTTCAGTGACTGTTGTTCGTTGATCTTGTTAGTATTATTTAAGCAAAATTACTATTTGTAGCTAGTTTCACATTTTCAAACTGCAAACCCTGCAAACAAGACGTCATGGAATATAGTATTTCTGCAAATGTTTCTGAAATCCAGAGAAAATGACAAAGATTTGGAGCGGTGGGGTACTTGTAAAAAGCCTTAGGAGCTTGGTATTGTAGCAAAGCGACATATGGAAGCAAGAACAATGAATATTTTGAACCTAACTCTAACCCTAAGCCTAATTCTAACCCTAACCCTAACCCTAGCCGTCACCCTAACCCTAACCCTAACCCTGATTCTAACCCCAACCCCAAACCTAATCCTAACCCTAATTCTAATCCGAACAGTAACCTCACCCTAACAATCAGTCTAGCCTTACCCCAAGCCTCAGAACTTTAACCCTAAAGCCAAACCAATAACTCTTTGCTAATAACCTCATTCTAAGCCTATGATTAAGTTAACCTTAGCCAACAATCTTAGTATTTGGTGTCAAAAGTAGTGGTTACGTGACCTTAATTGTTTTCATTAACAGATGTGGAGTACGCCTTTTAACCCTTTTACCTGGGACAAAAGCAGCCAAAGAGTGACAACTAATGTTGCAAGCTTAGACGTAAGGAATAAAACAGAAGATCTGCTGACCATATCTGGGCTGTCACCGGGTGTTACCATCTTAGTTCCTCTGCAAAAACCATTCGCTCAGCGTACGGCAAAAATGTCCTTTGACAAAATTGGAGTTATACTACATCATAATATAACCGTTCAATATGGACATTCCATGATTCAGATCGCGATAGTACCTGACGATGACCACATTGTTGTCCCATACATCCGAGTATCCCAAACCAGAGAGATATCACCTCAAAACAGGCTTTTAGAGTGCAAGCGTGCTCACGAACAGTGGCTCCACACCGGGAACATCACTTGCGAGGGGACGACAAATGCAACAATAACCTTTGTGGCATTCTATCCTGGAGACTACTTACTGAAGACAGAATTCGGTGCTCAACCAAACAGTGTCAACAATGATCAAAAGCATGATGAGGAGAACCGAGACGATGGCCAATGCATCAAGATTAAAGAACCTTCCAGGTCAAAGACAGAAAACATCAAATACAGGTTTACAGTTACCGAGGCTGCCTGTCTTTTCTGGGACTCAGATAAATCTAACTGGAAAACTGCTGGGTGCAAGGTAAACAAATATCCATGCCATCGTGTTTCTGTATGCTTTTATTTCGTTTGACGTCGTATAGAATACAGATAATAATATAAATTATCAGGCATCTGTATATAAATATATATTTAAACATCAAATTTTATGACGTTATCTCAACAACACAATCCGTAAACTGTCACCAGTTTACAGACAAGTAGAGTGAGTATGTAAAGCTAAATCTATGAGGCCAAACTCAGCTGCTGATGCTTGTTTGTGTTAATGTTTCTACCAATACAATCTTAACGCTGTTTCATCTCATGTGGGTGTTCTTAGCTCTGGCAAATAACATAACTCTGGACTTGAACAGTACCATATGTGGTGATCGACTTTTCAGTTCATAGCCGATACGTTAATGGCTCGATTTTGACTTTTTAAGGTAGATGAAATTACGAACAGTTCCATTATGAAGTGTTCTTGCAGTCACCTGACGTCCTTCGCAGGAGGATATCTGGTACCGCCAAATGAAATCAACTTTCAGAAAGTATATAACAAGCTTTGATCCCGAGATGAAGGTGGCACATTTCTTTTACTTGTAGTGGTCGTGACTTGTTTCCTTCTTTATTTGATCGCGATCGTCGTGGCCAGACGATTTGACAAGAAAGAAAAGGCCCAGGTAAGCTACACGCTATATGCTACGTTTATTGTCAGAATAATAAAATAGCAATTTCAACGATGAAATATATCACAATTGTATAAAATACTACGTATTAAAAAAATCCGACGGAATACATCACATTTACCTGAGTAAAATCCGCAAAGGGGAAGGAACCTTGCATCAAAACAATACACCTTTATATTTGTCTTCCCCTAAGTCTTATATTGCCAATATTAGAGTTTGATTTAGGATTTTCTTCTCCTTCAGCTCCAAGACGCGGAACCATCAGGTATGAGTGTTGCATCAGATATCAGGCGTCACAAATACGAGTTGTCCATAAAGACAGGTGTTTGGCCAGGTGCAGGTAGACGGCCAACGTGTCTTTCATCATGTATGGACATGAAGGCAACAGTGGCACTCTTAAAATACCAGACAACTGTGGCGGTGACTTCAATCCAGTTTTCTCCCGAGGTGCTGAACAATCGTGTGCGGTATTTTTAGACAAAGAAATCGGTGAGATATATGGCCTTCGTGTGTGGCATGACAATTCAGGTGACGACCCTTCATGGTATTTGGAGGAGGTAATCATTACAAACCAGAACACTGGAGGTCGCTGGAAGTTTATGTTCGAGACATGGCTTAGCCTGGAGGACGATTCCCTTTCCAATGAAGTGATTCAAAAGCCTTCCTTTTCCGATTCCAACATAACAAAGAAAGCTTTAAGGGAAATGTTCTGTGACGGCCATCTCTGGATATCAGTCATTACTAAGACCCCAGGGGACTGTTTTACAAGAGTTCAGAGAATGTCATCATGCTTTTGCCTGCTACTTTGTACCATGGCTGCTAATGCTACTTTCTATCGCTGGGAGACGCAGTCATCCCAAATTATCAACTTGGGACCGTCTAAATTTTCTGCTAGACAGGCTGTCGTGAGTGTGCAGAGTACCTTGCTCATCTTGCCTCTTCATGTCATCATTTTGTTGTTTAAGAAAAGCTCAACACGCTTACAACGTGAAGATTCACGTCGTTGGCTGTGTGTGTTCTACACCGCATGTATACTTTGTGCTGTGCTCACTGTCACTTCGGCTATTATAACGGTTTCCTACAGTCTCTTATGGGGAAGCGAGAAAAGCCAAGAGTGGCTCTCATCAGTCACTACGTCCTTCTTTCAAGACGTCGTGGTAGTGCAGCCATGCAAGTGCCTACTTCTTGTCTCGCTGTCCGTCATGTTTCCCAAATGCAAAGCCAACAAAGTGTTTGCATTACAACAATCTGATCGCCAACGTCCGGTAAACGAAGCGACCACCCTTTCAATGACGCCCACTGAGTTATCAAAACTAAAAAGGGAGATTACCGCCAAAGCCAGACGCCGCTGGTGCGTTCGCCAAACAGGCTTCTACGTAACCTTTCTCATTGTTATTGGGGTGCTTTCCTATGGAAACAGGGACTCGACACGATATCTTTTATCGAAGTCCCTTGATGATCACCTTGGCAATCTTGAGAAGGTAAGAGCCTCTTTTTTTCGTTTACAGGATAATTCTTGTCCACTTTCTTCGATGGAAATGCATGGCTGAATGGAAAAAGGAATCAAAACAAATTTAGAATTTAGAACGGAGAATATTCGACAGCATGTTTGTGAAGTACTAGCTACTGCAAAGGATGATAGTTTTGTTTGCAACCTAAATTTCGAGCGGTTAACAAAAACATTGTTCTTACCACAAACAAAGAAACCGTAATGCCGAGATATTCAGCAGCAACAAATTCTCAAAAGTTGTCTGGTGACCATTTTACGAGTCTAGTGTAGACTGTAACGAGTTCTCCTTTTTTGACTTTTGAAAGTCTTTGTCAACTGTTAATCACCCATCACTTGAGAAGAAAACCTTAGCTAAAATTTAAAAAAAAAATGATGAATAGTGGAAGTGTAGTCACATTCTCTGTTCTGAGAATGTGAAGTCATTACAGAGGACTCCCCTTACGACACCCACACTCTAGTGTGGCTGGGCATGGTTACTTGAGGTTTTGGAGCGGACGTAATGGCAGTGAAGCAAACATGTTTTCACCTCACTGTTCAGTATCAGTGGAGTACTGTACTGAATTTCAGCTTCGAATGAACTGCACTATAGTATTTCTTTTGAGGACAGTTGTTCACAATACCGAATCGTGAGCAGACCCCTCCTAGCGTCTTCTGTTACAATCTTGACATGTTCCAAATTGTTTTATGCAAAACCTTTTCAGGCATCAAATCCAAAGCTGTTCTGGACTTGGATGAACGACACCTTAATACCGTATCTTTATTCCCACCACCAACAAACAAACCACAAAAAGACTTTAAGTCCTTCAAACGTAAGCGGTGAGCTCACGTCTGGTATGATTGGAATGCCACGACTGCGTCAAATGAGAGCAAGAGAAGGTTAGTAAACTTATTTTAATCGAATTCCAATTTCTTGATAACTCGCTGGAGAGTTAGTAAGCTTCTTGTTTTTTTCAAATGCGCAAAAAGCTACACTCTACAGCCAATATATCTTTTCCATTTAGTTCAATGCCCAGCCCACAAGGTCATCGACTGGTGGACACGTGCCTGTTACGATTCATACTCTCGCAAAAAGGAGTCCAGAGATCCTTTTTATCCTAAACACCCAGTCTCTTGGGTACAATTTAAACAGTGTCCTTATCCTTGGAAGTACCAAACAGAAAAAGAGCTAAGCTCATCACAAAAATGGGGGCGTCACGCCTGGTATGGAGGTGGGGGATATTCAGCTGGTTTGGGCTACGATGAACACTCTGCCCGTTCAGTGATGAGTCACTTACAGACACAAAACTGGATTGACCGGCAAACAAGGGCTGTTATAGTTGAATTTTCCGTGTTCAGCCCTACAGCTAGTACCTTGGCTGTTTGTTCCTTCTTCTTTGAACTCCTTCAGACAGGCCAGGCCACTGTTTATAAGCACATCGACACCATCTCATTCCACAGCACCGAAACGCTCCTCCAGGTGTTTCAAGGAATTTGTTTGATGATCTTCATTGCAATGGTTTTCTACAGAATCGTTGCTGCTATAGCCGTACCAATTCGTCAAGGACGGCGTTACTTATGCTCTCCTTGGTTTTGGTTGGATATTGCACACCTCACCTCTTCTATTTCACTTGTTGTCCTCAGTTTTATCAAGTCTTATCATACTGAAAAGAGTGTACAAGAATTGAGGCATAACATCTTTGCTATGGTCAATTTTCAGGTAGCTGTTCTGTGCGCGAATGTTGAAAATGCTAACCTAGCTATACTCACGTTTCTTACAACGGTCAAGCTACTGCAGTTGACCTATTTTAACATGTATACCAGAGTGTTTGCCCATGCTCTCCGCATTTGGATGGCCGACTTTTTGTCTTTCTTCTTTGTCCTTTCCATCATATTCTTTGCATTTCTGCTGACAGGAATGTTGTTATTTGGATCGCATGTTGCACGCTATTCCGGTGTCTGGGCAGCATTTTCTTTCCAGCTTGAAATCGTTCTTGGCAAAGTGAAAGCAAGACCGATAAAAGAACTTATTGAAGCAAACCAGGTGATTGGTCACGTGTTTATCACCCTACTGCTGTTGGATTTCACAATCATACTGATGAATTTCTTCATAACCACGTTAAACCAGGCAGTGAGTGATGCAAAAGCGTTGGAGCTGAAAAAAGAAGAAACACAGAAAGAAAAGAACCAAGCTGATCCCACTCCTCCTAATGGAAGATACAAGGAGTTTTTTGACAAAATCAGCAACCAGTTGAGGACCATCGACGTGATCCAGAATCTACCGCAAATATATATGCTCGACAAAAAGCTGAATGAGGTTCTCAGACGAATTGATGCCGAGTCCAGCACAGATGAAGAACATGAGCCACAAGCCGGAATATCGTCAAACGAATGAAAATAAGTGCAATGCCAGTGCCTACCTAAGCCCAACTGAAACTTTGCAAATCGATACTGTTTTATTAATAACGCCACTAGAACAAACAACGAGAACGGGACCGTAATCAAGACACGATTCCAGAATTGTGTTGTTCACATGCATATATCATAAAATGAGTTACAAACAAGACACCATAAACTAAAAGAGGACTTGTGGTAATCGATGCGAATACTGATGTATCAAGTATTTTCAATATTCTGACTTTCAAAATCTGTAAACTTTGCAAGAAACATATGAATGTTTTCCATGGAGTACGTCTGCCACGTTCCTTCAAGTTATGGTATTCATTTATTTGTAGCTCGTTTTGTCGTTTATGCTAATGTCTGCTAATGAAGCTAAACATGTACAGAAGACCCACCTATCATTTGGTTTCTAAAAGGAAGCTATAGCCAAAGACTACGTTTTGCATGAGGAATGATCCTAAAGCATCGACGATGGTTCAAAGTAGAATTGATTGGTTGGCTTAACCAATATAATAATAATAGTAATAATAATAATAATAATAATCATGATGATGATGATGATGATGATGATGATGATGATGATGATGATGATGCAAGAATTTATATAGCGCCATTTCCATGAGCTCAAGACAGTTTAGTTATGGATTTCATACCTACCTGACAATCTGTAATTCAATTGATAAATTCAACCCATTGTTCGTCCCATCTATAAGTTGTTTAAAGATTAATATTATACATGAAAAAATGTCTCGATTCTAAAGAGAAATGCAGTTTTCAGGAAACACGATGCAGAAAAAAGGAAACACGGTGAAAATAAGAGAAATAAACAGAGGATTCTGATTGGTTGATAAACAAAGGCAGTGAAATCGAGCCAATCAAAGCTTTGATTTTTTCTGTTATAAAGTATATATGGAACAAATAATTGCTGTTGCAGTCATCCGACAAACAAAGTGAAAATTGCGAACGCGGCGAAAATGTTTTTCGCTCATCTAATTCTTCATTTCACTAAATGAACTTCTGCGAAAAAAATTTTCGATTTGGATAAAACGCAATTTTTTTACAATTTTTAAAAGACATTCAAATTTGCCGCCATTTTGGTTCACCATTCGCACCAGTCTTCCTCGGTTTAAAGTGAGTCGTGACGTAGATTCAGGAACACGTGATTTTGGGTCGTGACTTATTTGACTTGAAAACAAGTGGGAATTTTGCTTCAGAAGGATTAAAGCGTGGAGGTCACTAAGGACACCTAATAAAGCTCATAATATCGTAAAAGACCCGCACTCGACCTGTGTGTTTATATGCATTCAAGGTCAAGTGAGGTTCCTGAACCTACGTCACAGACATCAAGCACGTGGTAATTTTGAGCACGTTACTCTTGTGATCAGCGGCAGGGGTCGACCGCAAGAAAATAGAATTTTGAACTTTGTAAAAATTCGTCAAAAAATCGCCTTTTATCCAAATCAAAAAATTTTTTCACCGAAGTTCATTTGATGAATTGTAGAATTAGATGAGCGAAAAACACTTTTTGACATTATGGGCACTTTAAGAGTCTTGCTCACACCCTAACATTTTTAACTCACCTTTGTAAAAAAAAATTCAAAATGATTTTCGACCATGCGGAGGAAAACTTTGAGCTCAGAACTAAAACACGGAAAGAAACAAGCAGTGTGGTCCTCATGGATCACGGAGATATCGCCGGCAAGAGAGATAAAATAATTTTCACGCCGTTTAGGCAAGCTGCATACTGAACGTAAAGGAAAAATACCCGATGGGGCATAAAAATGGCAGTCGATAAAGAGACTTAGCGACAAATCGGATTATAAACACTGAAGAGTTGACCAAAGCCGCAGAACCCATTTGACCTTGAAGTAAAACATCAAACATGCGGAAAAAAAGTAGTCCAGACAAGGATAATTTTTAATACTCGCCATCAAATCAGTTTCCAAATTGCAGTAAGTCGGCTCCAGCAAGCTCAGCGAATTCTTGAAAGCTTGGAGGTAAAAAGCACCAAACTTGAACAAAGAGTCTCTGTAGATCCTCCTTCAACCTCACTTTGATATAAAAGCAACGCTGCGAAGTTACCGCAACCGACTACTGCCACACACTAGCTGGCTCTTTCGACTCTTTCGGGCCAAGAATTACAGACATACAAATTGTTCCAAAAATAATACAAGGAAAATGAAGAAGAATAAACAGAGAACATATTTACGGCCATAAATTTGGATGCGATAAAACAAGAGTGATGAAACAAGGGCTTCGAAGTCTGAGTAATTTCGCGTTACACGAAATTCCAGAATTAACGGTCGCGGCGCGGATGCATCAAAGGTGTTAATGTATTCATTAGGGACCTTAAGCATAGACGACGAAGAAGACGACGACGACGAATACTACCGCGTGAAGACTGGGACGGAACCGTCCGTTCACGGTACGAAAACGGCGGGAAAATCTGAACTTAAGCTTCGCTCGACGAGAACGTGAACGTAAACAAAAAACACAGCCCATTAAATCATTTTTTTGTCGAGACGGTTTCTTTTCACGAGCTTCAAGAACTTTTTCTCTTTAGTCACGCTCAAGGCATTTTAGATGATGAAGAACTGTTGTTGTTGTATGAGGAATACTGGCCAAAAAATCCTGATTTTTGCTATGAGAATTTTGGAAGGTTTTCTCTGAACGATATAAACGATGCAGAGTGTTTGGCAGAATTTAGATTTAGGAAGCACGACCTTCCACTTCTTGCCGAAGTCCTTCAAATTCCAGACAGCTTTACGTGTTACCAAAGAACCGTATCAAGTGGAATGGAAGCGCTTTGTATTCTTCTGAGAAGATTGTCTTACCCCTGCAGATTCAGTGATATCATTCCACGATTTGGTCGGCCGGTTCCAGTGTTAAGCATGGTTAGCAACCAAGTGCTCGACTATATATACGATACACACGGCCACAGAATCACTCAGTGGAATCACCAAGTTCTCTCTCAGCCCTTGCTGCAACTGTATAGTGACACCATTGCTGCCCAGGGTTCTGCCTTAGACAATTGTTTTGGATTTGTTGACGGGACAGTTCGTCCAATTTGCAGACCTGCAGAGCATCAGAGAGCAGTCTATAACGGCCATAAGAGAGTACATGCTTTGAAGTTTCAGTGTGTTGCCCTCCCCAATGGTCTGATAGGTCATCTATACGGTCCCGTAGGTAAGAAATGGTTATAATAATTCTTTGTTTTGTCATATTTTTTTATGTCAATCATGAAAACAGTTTTAAATATTTTTCTATTTTTCAGAAGGAAGGAGGCATGATGCAGGAATGCTTGCAGACTCAAGACTCCTTAATGACCTTCAAGCTTTTGCTAACTGTCCTTTGGGGAATCCATACTGCATTTATGGTGATCCAGCATACCCATTAAGGGTACACCTTCAAGCCCCTTTCAGGAATAGAGCCTTGACCCCTCAAATGATGGATTTCAATCAGTCGATGAGCAGTGTCAGAGAATCAGTAGAGTGGCTATTCAGTGATGTCACTAACTACTTCAAGTTTTTAGACTTAAAAAAAAAACTTAAAAATTGGCAAAACTACAGTCCTGATGTTGAAGTGCACTAACTACATCAAAGCTAAAATGCATTAATTACTTAATGATATGATATGGGAATGTCTTACGTAAATGTAACAAGGAAATTGACCTGTACAGTTGTATTGCACGTATACCTAAAAATATTTAAAGTCAATTGGCCTAAAGGAAATGCTACACGGGATGCTTTCTCAAAACTAGAAAGTTCTTGTTTTCCCTAATCAATCTCTTAAAATAACTAAGACTGGTAGAGTTCTCATTAAAACGATAAAATACGCTCTCTTTACGGACAAGGTTTTTCTGCAAAGGTTCTATGAGGCTCCTAAAACATTTATTTGATTTTTAGCGCTGAAAAACATCTCAAGAATACGACTGATTTATTCAACACATTTGATTTGCTTCGTGCGAACTCGTCGGCCAAGAACAGGAAGTCAAATGTCTGAACAACTCCGCTTCAGCGAACGGGTTTTAGCACGGTACCTCTCAGCGAGTACGCCCCCGAGGCAACTCTTTCACATTAACCCGGGCGACCGATAATCAAGCAAACATCAAAGAAAAATAACTTACATCTTTGCTTGTCATTCAGAAGCATTATAGTCAACTATGTAATAGCAGTCGAGAATGCAACTGAAATTTACATGTATTATGTGAGACAACATAGCCTACTCACAAGAGAGAACAGCCTTCATGGGAAGAAACACTTCACACTAAAGCATGTTGGGTAACAACTTCGGAAATCGTATGAGCTATTTTTTAGCCTTTGGTGGGAAAACAAGATATCTTCAAAGGGTGCTGTATGTTTGTTAAAACTGGCTGCCCAGACTGGTCAGTAAAAGAAAGGATTGTAGCATTTTTGGAACTTGGTTCTGCTTATTCTTCGAAATGGCACCTTTCGTGTGTCGGTTAGAAAGGATATCCACCACTATTCACCTCCACTTCGGTGAATAATTGTTAATTATTACTTTGTTCTAACACGATGTCAGTTCGCACTTGTTCAAATATTTTAAACATTAAAACAGTTAAATGAATTGTAAATAATACTGAGAAATATAACATTTATATTAGAGGGGTAGTAATCTGTAGGGCCCTGTTTTGTAGTAAAAAAAGCTACTAACATTTTTATTATGAACAGATTTATAGATTGATCTTTTTTTAGATTCCTCAGATTTAAACCTAGGTTACGTTGATTCGTAAGTGTTACCATTGGTTCATAAAAGCATTGTAGTGACAAAACAACAGTTACGACTTATTCAAACCTGTACAGTAGTAATTAAAGTAAATCGTTGTTAACACAATCTCAATAAACCTTATGACCTCTACAAATGCAGCCTGTTGTTTAATTCACAGTGAGAAATTCAGCACAGCCTTCTGCATTGCATATGACAGAATGCCAGTAGATGTATACTAACTCTTTTGAAACGGGTGATACCCAGTCGCCTCTGTCTTACGTTATCTTGCATGAGACACATTCAAGGAAAAAATGATTACATCGCTTTTAGTGTGACCTGCGTGATGCAGGTCATGTGGGATACACGCGCGGACACTTGCATGGACGTGTAGAGGGACATAGACAACAATCGTCCTATGTATGTAAACACTACCGAGGTAAGCAAATAAAAAAAAGTCAATTTATTTAAGCTCGATAGCGTGGGAGTGGTTGCCCAAACTCCCTAGCCGGGGGTTCATGTATTAAACGTTCAATCATTCCGGATCGAATTGGAATTTAGAAGTCTCAGTTTTTGAGGAGAGGGGAAAAACCGGAGTCCCCGGAGAAAAACCTCTCGGAGCAGAGAAGAGAACCAACAACAAACACAAGCCACTTATGATGCCAAGACCGGGAATCGAACCCTGGCCACATTGGTGGAAGGCGAGTGCTCTCACCACTGCGCCGTCCCTGCTCCCCAATGCGCCACCCCTGCTTGCATGGCAAGGTCCCTCACGTCAGTTGAGCACTCAAGCAGTTTAAGGCCTGGGTGAGGGGCGTTTATTAGAGAAAACGGCTTTTTCGTAATTTAACATCCCAGAGGAATGACACTGAAACGAAATTCGGCACATGAGAAGTTGTCATCATCCTTAACATTTTCAAGTGCAATAAACGTTGTCATAGATCACGTGACGTGTCACGTGACCATTTCTTTGAAATTATCACTTATTTGAGGAGTAGGTGACTTTTGTAGGATATAATATCGAACGAAAACGCTTTTCTTATGCATATTAATTATTTCTAACATCTCACGTTTGGAGTGACCGTCCATTGTTCTAAACAAAAAAAACTGTGAGGGAAAAGGTCATTTTTCGGCCCAGAATTCAACGTTCAGCGGTTGATAATTTAAAAACTAAAACTCGTGTACAATCACTCCAAGCGTAGAAAATTAGAAATGTTGAATTTCTATTAGAAACGCTGATTTATTAATCTGTAAACATAAAATCCGCCACCGCATCGCTGATTTAAGAATTTTTCAAATTGTGATCACGTGACTGATCACGTGATCAAAAATATACGTTAAGGCAAACAAGGACAACAAGATTTATCTGCAGGGAAAGTTTCATCCGGTTCTAGACAATTTGGAGAAAGATATTGGCGATTAACCATATTACTGAACATATTTCTAAACCCAGGCCTTAAACTGGTCGAGCACGACGCTTGAAACCAGTCGTGCCAATGCCGTGTATACGGCAGTCGCACGACCTCCACTCACGTCGTGCCATTGCCGTGCCGAACTCAATTCATAAAAATCATATATTCTATGTACATACCTTACAAAACCATCTTCGATTTCCCCGAAATACAAACTGATCCGTGCTTTCCTCTTGTGCATTGCTGACGGAGGTTTGTTTTCAACGTTCGACTGAACTGAATTTGACGTCTGAAACCAAGTCGCGCTTTAGTCGAGCAAGAATCGAGGTAGCTTAGCACGACAAAGGCATGACGTTTGAAACTGGCCGCTTATAACTAGGCACGTGGTAAGAAACTCGTCGCACGTTCTAAGACTCCCTGAGTATACCACGCTTGGTTTTTCATGCCCCCCCCCCCCCCGCTAATCCTGTCAGACACATTTTTTCCTGCCCCCTTTCCTTTGAAAATGAAGAGTCAGATGAAAGTGATGGGACAGTTCAAAATAATGAGTCAGATGAAAGTTGAAGGAATGTTTACAAATTCATTTTAAAATTGTCATCGAAAACGTTTTGTTTTCAATACAAATAGTGTTGGTTGTTCATCTGATAATACTTTAATAATGTCTCGATAAAAATAGATGGTTCCACGATTATTGCCGCCATATTATCTGAGGGGCAAACACGGCTAAAATTACAGTAAATGTATGAGATTTTGACCGACTTTGAACCGCTTTAACGCCGATAAAAAGAGGCGGATTTCCAACATTTGCCACTACTTTTAACGCCTTTATTGATGTCGTTAATTCAACAGAAAATAACGAAGGTACGACGTATAAATCGTCTCATGTGGCTTCTAAATTCGCGGTAATTTGCATAATTTTGATTAGAGAGGTTTGCATGAACTGTTCAAAATTCGTTTACGGCCGTTGTAACCTGGATCTGTTCTTGATACTTATGAAAATAATGTCAGTACAAATGTCTTTTGAAAGACAATAGCGAATTTACGAACTGAGAGAAAATGGGACGACGCGGCCTTGAGGTCTTGTTGCGCATGCGTGTTCCCTCGTTTGCTGGCGTCGTGCCAATGTCGAGGAGGGCAATTGGCCATGTTCTAAACGAGTAAGGGCTGGGAACGAATCCAAACTTCATTGACATCAATGAAATTTAACTAAATTGAATCTCACATGAAAGGGTTTTTTCAAAATAAGTAGTTTCAAGATTTGAGTATGTTTGGTTGAAAAGCCGCCAGATAACATGCATTTAAAACTTAAAAAAATCCCATCGACAAATGTCTCTATTTCAGAAGTGTGTCCCTCCAAACCATACAAAGTCTCTAATTTTCACAATTTTCAAATGCATTTTTTTCAGCTCCAATTCAACTAAACAGCGTCAAAGTTGGTTAGGTAACCATTTTTGAGATGCTCTTTCATGCAGTGGAAATAATTTTTTCCAATCGATAAATTTTAGAACCTCGTTCGCAGGCCCTTACTCGTTTAGAACATGGCCCATTCGACCTTTCTGATCGCGTCGCCACTGTGATGACTATGGCTGAGAAAACCTCTTCAAAAAGGTACGTTTCTAAGCTCAGATTGCTTCCTTTTTATTTCATATGGGCTTTAGACGATTTTTGCAAATAAATTATCGATACATACATGGATGACTCGTGAATGAGATGAGCAAACTGCTCTGTTCTGGATGCATATCTCCATGAGAACAATACCAAGAACGAGCAAGCTTATTTCCTTCAAGTTTATTGCCGAACTTAAAGAATTTCCGAGATTTGTGAGTCAATTTGTTATCTTATTTTCAACTTGGACTTACAGTTTATTTACTACAGTCCTGTACACGCTTAAGTCGTTTCAGATCAAGCGTTTTAATTCTCAAATTGCGTACATGTAGCTTTTGATTTGCCAAAGCTCAAGTTTTCTCAAGGTGGGATAACTCTTTAACATGAATTGATTCACCACTGAAAACAAAACGAGACGTTGATGTTCAGAATTCATAATAAGGCTTTCGTTTGTGTTCAGTTGTCTCTTAGTTTTTGCTTCTGTTTTCCTGTTTAGTACTCGCTGTTATTGTTTTTCTGTCGACCCTCAAAAGCATAATTTTATTCAAGTTTTGACCGCACCGCCCAACCATTTAGCTCTATTAGCCTATGCTATTTCTAAGTGGCTGTGCTCTCATTAATCTACAAAATTACCTTTTTACCTGAATATTGTCTGTAAATATCAGAGGGCACAGTAAGGATGTTTGTTGTTGTTGTTGAGACGCGCGAGTATGCTCTAAATTTCGTAAGTGCATTTTGTGGGACGCGTTCAAGAGACGACACGATCATGACCTGGCCGCGTCGTCGTCTATGTGTTTCCGGATCGTAAACTCTCTATTTTTGCTGCGAGAATCCGTTTTTTTGTAGCAGTGGTACAGTGGTTCAAAGTCGGTCAAAATCCCATACATTTACTGCAATTTTAGCCGTGTTTGCCCTCCATTTAGGCGCCAATAACTGTGGAACCATCCAGTACACCTACAAAACTTTTTGTAGCCCCCCTTTTATCCTTGCATAAAATTTGCTGACCCACCCCTTATCTGCACCAGCCACCACCCAATTGATTGTTTGGTTCTTTGAGCTTCGAGGAACCTTCTGCGCACCCGCCCAACCTCTAATTATTGACCAGTCCCTTAAAGTTACTATTCTTCGAGCTTTGCGGAACGTTTTGCCTTATCTAAAGCTTTCAAAGTTTAGTCACAACTAAAGAGGCGAAGTGTTTTTTTCGCGGCGGTTTTTTCCTTCCTCCAGCAGCGAAAAAAAAAATCTTAAGTTAAACAACCAACAAAGCAATCTCCAACAGCGTTATTTTGCATGTTTTGTTTTTCTTTTCTTTTCTTTTCTTTTTTTTTTTTTTAATGCCTAACCTTATTTGGAGAGATTTGAACAAATTATTTACACGCTTCACAGCAGAAGTCCCATTGAAAGACAAAATATTGTGTAAAGCAATTGAGAAGGAAGTCTTGCGTGACATTTTGGGAAAATGTGAGCCTGGACAAAGAATATTGAAGCATAGTGGCAAGAGAACGCAGAACAGTCTAAAAATGATCTGTTTCAAGAATTTATTGTTTTTATTCTCGTCTCGGCTGAGGTTGTTCAAGCTGGTAACTATGGCAGCGTTGCAATGTCGTGACCTTTTTTTTTTTTTTCTTAAATTCAGGAAGCAAACAAGAGTACAATAACAATCACAAAAAACTGCCTGAATGCTTACATTAACATAGAGGACTATAAATATACAAAAAGTGACACGGTTCATTTCTTACATACACTTACACTTACATACATACATACTTACTTACTTACTTACTTACTTACTTACTTACTTACTTACTTACTTACTTACTTACTTACACTATACGTACAATTAGATATTACGTATCCTAAAAAACCTACCTGAACAAAAAAAACCTATTGAGGCACAGATCCAGAGGTCAACGCCCATTTTCTATTAAATTTATCCATAGTATTGTTTTTAATACATATATATTTTTCTGTCTCATATTTAATTTTAACCTTTAGCTTGAAACCGGTTATGTTTGGAAGCATTTCAGCCCTTCTTCAATCCCAAAGATATGCTTTAGCAATCAGTAACAAATAATTAAGTAAGGGGCACTTTGAAATTATTATTCCTCTCAGTACATCTTGGAGAGTAAGATGAACGAATTCTTTTGTTAAAGAATAGTGATAGGATTCGAAATGTTTCCAGTAACGAGTTGGGAGTGCACACATTGGAAGAAGAAATGAGATAGCGTTTCTGGTTCTGATTCACAGAAAGAACATTTATCATCCACAGTGTAACCTATCTTGTATAGTTTGGTATTAGTGTATAATATAGAATTAAGAATCTTGTACTGGAAAGATTTAATGTATGGTTCGAAGGCTATGTTATGAGGAAGGATGAAAAACTTTTTCAATTCATCATCGGTTAAGTTAAAATCATGTTTCAGAAGTTATGAATTATTTGGAAACTGAGCTTTTCTGCTTTTAATCAGTAAGTAGTAATCTTTCGATTTCTTTTTCAGCACATCAAAGTCATTGTTATCGATTCTAAATGGGAGAGAGATAATTGAAGAAGTGCAATTATTCGGTGTTTTTAAATGGGAAGGTACGGAGTGTCGAAGTCCTGTCCAAATTAAGAAATTTGTTTTACTGATTTTCTTTGAAATAATCTTAAAAGAATCCGTGTTGTTTAAATGAAATAAAAGATCATTTACATAGATGATACCGGACTCAAAATAGCTTTTGTAAAAAGCTGGCGTATTGTTTATACGTATCTCTTATTATTCCATACTATATTTTGTCGATCTTTCTCTGTGTCAAATTCATATCGAAAGTCGGACCACCATTTTAGTAACTCAGAATAAAATTGAGATGTGATGGGAATGTCTTTGAGGTCGTAATTACAGTGAAATAAAAAGAGACCCCCAAACCGATTTAGAAGGTGTTGTAGATAACTTTTCCGTGTACCGCCATTTGTCCCCAAAATTCTTTTTATCCAGGCTAACCTAAGTGATTGGATCATACGTTCTAAGTCGATCATTTTTAATCCTCCATTCTCGAACTCGTTAATTGCGGATAACCTGGTTACTTTATCGGTTCCTTTCCATAAAAATTTAAATAGTAATCGGTTTAGCTCTTGGATCATTTCTTTGGGAATGAATAACAGCGATGAAATATAAACAAATTTTGGAATAATTAAGGACTTAATTATCGTCACCTTCCCATAGATCGAAAGACCTCTTGAAGACCAGATATTTATAAATTTTTTAACACTGTCTAGTCTTTCTAAAAAATTCTTTTCATGTAACAATTTCAAGTCGTAAGAATAATGAACATCAAGGGCTTTAATTGGTTCATTAGGCCATTTTATGCCAAAAGGTTTGGCTTTGTTTCCCTTAGAAGATCCGATCCACATGCCTTCAGTTTTGGTAGTATTTATCATAAGACCAGACACTTTCTTAAAGACGCCAAGAAGGTTGAAAAGAGCTTGAGCCGAGTTTATGTCAGACAAAACTGCGGTCATGTCGTCTGCGTATTGAAGCAGCTTTGTTTCTTCATTGCAAATCATAATGCCCTTTATCGCTGGATTGTTCCTTATTGCTATTGCTATAGATTCAATTGCTACAACAAATAATACGGAGACAGCGGATCTCCTTGCCTGACTCCCCGAGCAATGTCGTGACTTGACCAAAGGCTGTACATTGCTTTACTTCCAAAGAGACGCGAACCTTCGATGATTAGGCCATCTGTCCTCTGCCCTTGCCTTACATTCCTGCAGCATATTTGAGGAGTTATTTCAGAAATTTAACAGCAGCAAAATTGGCTTTAACAATGTCCGACCAAGAACTGCCAAATGTGTTCAAGTCATTCTGTATTTTCGGAGCAGGAAGCAAGGATACTCAGCCTATGATGGACAATGCGAAATTTGCCAAGCTATTTCGTGATCTAAAATTATACGACAAGAAATTTTCCCAATCTGATGCGGACATAATCTTTAACAGACCTGAAGTCTAGAGGTGAGGAGAACGTTTTTATTTTGATTGTTTAGATCGTTTGCAACATGATTCCATGTTTTGTTAATTCATATGCTTGCAGCAAGACAGACCGAAAGATAGGCTTCGCAGGCTTCAAGAAAGCTTTAGAGCTGTGTGCGGAGAAGAAGTACGGGAGTAAAGATGACGTGCAAAAACTGATCGACAAAATCTGTGCTGGAAAAGGTCCTGTTGCAGTTGGAGCCACCGTAAGTTTAACTTTTCTCCTGATGTGAAGCTCAAGTGTCATATATTATATACAAATGTGATAAACAGTCGAACCTGCTGGGTGTAGTTGTGGTTGTTTGCCATTTAGAAAAAAATTTCGGAAATTTCGGTTGGGAATTTTCGTTCGGAAGGAACGGTACGTTCTGTTTACATATGCCTATAATTTCCTAATTATCACGTCCCAACCGAAAAAAAAAGGACTACCTTTTCAGAAGTCCCTTTTGTCCCGGGAATTTTCCAGTGGGACGAATCAAAAAAAACGTTTAACATTTACATTCCAACCGGAATTTCCGAGAATTTGTGGTAAATGGTAAACAACCTGTGTTACCTGTAAGCTTAATTATCATTCAATACTTTTCTCCCTTCCTTTTCTTTGGCCCAGAGCCTACCACGTGACCTACAAATAACTGCCTACAAGTAATGGTCTGCTCGTGCTCACTACCGTCCAACTGAGATTTGCAGATCATGCACAGTTGTGTGCACGCGTCCAAGCTCTTCAAATGCAGTGAAAAATGGCAGATCGTTTCACGCTTCTCGAGAATAATTATGAAAAACAAGCTCGGTGATCAAATGATAAAACTATTATTCAACTCGGTTTTCGCAAATATCGTGATTCGCCAGTGTCGCGCAGATCAATTATTTGCCTCAGCCTACGGCTTCGGCAAATAATTAAACTTCTCGCCACTGACAAATCACGATATTTTGCTCAACCTCGTCCAATAATTGTTTGAATGTTTCTTTTTGGGAATCATTGACAGTAATTCCGCTGTTCTCCTTGAAAAGTTCCAGAGGAACAGGACGACCTGAGAGGAACTGAAATCAAATAGCGTTATCCACATGGCACGAAAGAAGTGCGCAGAAAAATGTGAAACAGATTGCAAGAAGTGGAGTCGAAGTTTGCCACCAATGTAGAAAGAGGATTTTTTGCCTTAAAAGCTCTAAGACAAAGTTGCATATTTTTGTTGTTTTCCGAGGGGGTTCGAAACCAAAGTTTTGGTTTGAAAGAGAAGAAACGGTCATATTCCTTGAAAATTGGCTATCAAAAACCATAGTCCGGGATTTGTGAAAGTTTTCAAAGCATGCGTCCTTATGGACGCATAAATTACAGAGCCGGACAGGAATGAGTTAAAGGTGTATGTCGAAATTATCTCAGTGGAACCTCACGTGAAATCTGGTCTTAAAATGGGAAAGAGTAAGACTACAAATGAAATTCAGAAGTAATACTAGAAAGTTAAAAGACACAGGTAAGGTATAAACTCTATGTACTACTACACCATATAATTCTGTAATTTAGCCCAAGTTCATGATTAATGGCGGCGGTTAAAAAAAATCGCGACAAAAGGATGACCCGCACTAAAAGGCCTTGAGAAGAATTCTTTCTGGGATTCATACTTGACGTATTTTTTGGATGATCTTGTGACTAGGGAACTTAGCGTTGTTGCTCATCTTATTTGTCGTGCAATGTACGTCAGAAACATGTGGTGCATTAGCGGTAGATCGTTAAGCCTTATGATGGTAAAATTTTACAAAAATCCACGAGTCTATACCCAGGCGTTCAATTTTAGATTTGTCATTTTTGACTCTAAAATGTGGTTTGTCCCTAAATATTAACTGAGGCCGATTTTGGACGCCACTTTCGTCTGTGCATGTGCAAAATATTATTAATAATGACGATGTGATGATGGTAATGATTATCATTATTATCATTTGCTCTTTCTTGCCTCCTCTTGTTTGTTTTAATAATTGTTGCTTGAGTGTTGCTAGAGTAATTTTAAAAGCGGGTTACTTTTACTAATTGTAGCTTACATGGATCGAAGGAACTGCCGCAGCAACCTTAACCTCATTCGGAGGTAAGTATTTTACTAAATCCCTTGGTTGTGATCAGTCTTTGTAGAAACTAATTATTGGCAATTTTCTGATCTGCTAATAACATCTTGATGGGTAACCTTCTAAGAGGTACTTAATAAAGAAGTGACCTGTTTTCCCGTTCATCTTGAGCCAGATTTTTGCTAACCTGAAGGTCGTTTCGTCAAATGAATTTAAACTGGACCACAGAGTACCTTTTCAAGAAAACCAACTTGTTTTCTCCTGTGTTCCCAGCTTGTTATTGTGGCCTTTTAAAGAAGTATCCTCTTCGAGCAAAATTAAAGTATCAACTCAAAAGAAAATAACTTTAGTCGTTGAAGTTCACTTAATGACGTTTTGTCTGTAAAACACTGAGTCAGCTATTGAAAAGGACTGCTTGCCGCTTCATGCTGCATGAATCACTGCTCCTTAGTAAAGTGACTGCGACCCGTGTGCGGCTTTACCTTTCCACATACCACTATACTTGTATTTCAGTCAACCACTGATATTCTGTAGACGCACCACATAGTCAGACCAATAAGTGTTCAGCCGGCAACATGTCTCCTAGCAGAAGAAGAAGACATATTCCACCCAGAGCCTGGAGTGCAAACTAACTAGTAAAACCAAAGGGGTATTTTCCGATCTATCTATCTTGCCACTTACTGGGTTTCTTGCGCGGGTTGTCCTCTTAAAACAGTAAGCTACACGCTTTTAGGACTGTCATCTCCCTGTTAAAATTATTTTCACAAGAACTCAGTCAGTGATGTTCTATTTGCCGTATCGTGTTCTTGGTTTAAGTTACTTCCCTAATAAACAAACCAGGCGGACAGCAAGGAGCACATCAAATTCAAAAGGATCTTTTTTTGTGTGCTGAAGTTAGCTGATTTAGGCTATTAATGTCGTGGTTTTTCGCTGCTTTTGTTTGTAAGTTCTACCAAAGAATGATTCTCCCCGGACACAATATAAGATATAAGATTTTCTTTGGCTAAAAATAAGTAGATGGCTGACATCCACGGCGATAACTTTCAAAGCATTTTATTGGTTAACGTTTATCCTCATGGTTTAATTTGTGTATCACCTTTCTTTCTTTTGACAGAATTGTTATCCATCACAAGATCTGGTAACTGAGGACAGGAATCAAATGGAATTGAAACCTTTGCACTTAACATGTCGACCTCAGTATCATTAACGAAGTGTAAACAAAACTTTTTTTTTTCTGATTGTGCCCTTAGAGCATTTGAATTGTTTTGCCGTGAGTTAATCTCAACTCTCTAGAGATTTATACAGTCAGTAACAGTAGTGCCACACCAGCTTACTTGTCCTGTAAAATACCTGCAGACTCCTCAGTGCGGAGGTCTCGAGGGTCTCGAGGACTTAAACTAAACTACTATTTTTTTTCCGATAGTGTAGTTGCGAAGTCGGTATTTAACCTAACTTGCTTTTTATGCCTCGTGTCCTGAATTGAAATTTTTTCGGAATTATAGAACAAATCCTCAGTCTTAGATTTTGATACATCCTCGTGTCTACCGCTCGTAGGACGAGCCCCAGTGACTAAAAATGAATGAAGAGAGAGAAAGAAAGAAGGAAAATAATAGATACACGAGCCGAGTGATGAATCTAACGACACCATTTCGTTAAATATTCTGCCGGAGGCAGTCTAGAGCAGTTAGGCAGACTAGTGCACTTGGTTAAAAACCATTTTAGTACTTTCCATGCTGTTCCTCTGGCAGTGGGTATCCGCATCACACTATGCGTTATAACTAAAGGTTTCATCATCTTCTAAATGAATTTTTAATACCATATTTACTTGAACATAGTTAACAAATATCAGGAGCCCATAATGGGCTCCTGCAAATACCTCGTCATGTGCCGGAAGTGTTTACTGGAAAGTTGAAATGAAATGAATTATATCCAGCAACTGAGACTGAAGATCACTGAAGTCACGTTTTGTGCTTGGAATAAGAGTATGGCTCGACAAACTTCGTTTTGGATATTTTGATTCGAACTCTTGTTCTATAGATAATAATCCATTTCATAGATATGAACGTGCTCTGTTCAAGTCAAGGAAAAATGTTTTTGAATCTCCCTTTAGTTGCACTAGTTAACAATTATTCACCGAAGTGGAAGTGAATAGTGGTGGATATTTACCAAGCCGCGAAGCGGTGAGGTAAATATCCACCACTTTCACCGACACTGAAGTGAATAATTGTTTTAGTATATACCACACAAGCTGAATAATTAGCCGACCAAAACATTACTTTGTGTGTGACAATTTACCGACAAGCGGTCGGAAATTACACGTACGAAAATTACATGTAAGAAAAGTTTATTCGATTCTCAACTAAAACAAATGCTCCTTTTTAAAAGTAAATGATTCATTTAAAACTAAGCCAACTTGAAATTAAAAAATACTGGATATCAAAATGGTGTGTGTAACCACTAGATTGACACCTTATAGAGGTATTGGTTTTTTAAAACTTCACAGAAGTTCAAACAATTTCGAAAGTAAGGAAAATAAACCGCTGTTTCGAAGATATTTCTGGCGTATTAGTCTAAAAAGGAGGCAGACACACTTTAAGATTATTCACTTATCTCCGAAATGATGATCAAAATCCCTTAGTGTGTAAAATTAGCAAAATGGTATTATCTGGAATATAACAAATTAGTATATACCACACAAGTGAATACATTGTAGTGCTTTTCTCGCGCTTTGATTGGTTAGCTCGGAGGTGATCAGCAAGTACTATTCACCTCCGAGCAGCCGGCGTGCGAGATTTTACAATTCATTGTTTTAGTTGAGAATCGAATAAACTTTTCTTACATGTAATTGTGTTCAAACCAAGTTTGAAAACTAGAATATTACAGGCTTACCTATAGTCTGCACTGTATTGTTTGCTGATCCATTAAGTAAACTAACAGCTCTGATATCAAGAACAGATTGTGTGTTTTCCCTTACCCTGCAATGCGCTTGCGCATTGCAATATTTGAGTTACTGTGGAGAATTACAAATTTTTAACAAGCCGTCTCTAAAGCAGAATCTCTAAAAGGACAACTCTAAAATCGGAAATCTCTAAACGGAGGTATCCCTGAAACAGGAATCTCTTAAAGGAGGAATCCATAAAACGTGGAATATCGTGATTTCACCAGGAGCCACCTCTAGTGTAGTCTCCTTCGCAGCCGCTCGGGCCGGAGTCACGCACGGGACGGGGAGCGTTGCGTGACTCCGGCCCGAGCGGCTGCGAAGGAGACTACCTCTAGTGCTATGGCTTATAATAAGTAACAAATCACTTCCTATCACGCAACGCAACACATCCGCATCACACAGATCACATGAAAAATAATACACAACGCAGTGCTGATTTACGATTGGAGGCTTGATTTCTTTTGGCTTGAGATCTTGCTCCAGTTTTTTGCTACTAAAGACCGGTTGCAGAGTAGTGCCAATCTTGTGACAGAGATCACGCATTTGCCTTCGCACCGCGTTAGCTGACGTTTGATCCTTGAAGGGGAGGGGGAGAGTTACTCGCAGAACGCTGTTGTCTTCCACTTTCTCTCCCACCCGATGAAATGTTCTGAATAACTCTGTTGATGGTGGAATTAATTGTGATAGGATAGTCAATCAAGTCGAGTAAAGATGGAGAAGGTATCCGCTGAACAGTAGTACGTGACCATATCGCGGGCTCAAGTTAAGACCTCAGCGAGGTCAGCTTTTTTTTTTTGAAGTTGACCGCTGACCAGGTACTGGTTTTCGATTGGATCGCAGGCTCAAGCCAGGTGTGGGGACACCCAAACCAAAATGAGATTAGGGCCTGTTCACATGGAGGAGGGGGACCCCAGACAGGTGAGGTCCCCCACCTACCCGTGGTCCAAAAATGCTACAGTAGCCTTCACGTGCAACCCCGGGGCGCTGGGTTGAGGTTTAAAATGCTATCGCGTGGTCGCTAAGAACGTATATTAACAAAAGAATTCAGAGACAATTGCCCGATGAACCTCACTCCAGCCCACCTCCAGCATTCACATGGAGAAAACTCACCCCAGCTTAGCGGGTTACCCGCCCTGGGTGACCGGGTAACCCGTCTCGGTGAGGTACCCCACCTTATATGTGAACGCTATCGAGAAAAAAAGAGAGAGATTGTATGAAGAGATTGGTTACCCCATCTAGGTGGGGAACCTCACCTGCCTCGGGTTCCCCACCTCCATGTGAACAGGGCCTTAATTTTTCGCACGCTTTCTGCGGGTCGAGATTTCACATTCAGTTGGTTTCTTCATCAATTTGAGCACAACAACTTCATCTTCTTAGAAGTTCTCTCTTTTAATTCGCGTAAAAGGCATGAAAATCAAGAAGTACTTAAAAGATACTCCGGAAGGTGAATTTTCAATTGATAAAATGGAACAGCAAAACATTTTTCTCACGAAATTCTTAAATTTTGGATCCAGTTGTATGGCGCCCGGATTGTGTGGTTGAAAAACAAATTGATTTAACGCTTCAAGGGTTTTTTCACTTTACCGCGGCATCTTGCAGCTCACCACGAAAGTTCACTTAACAATTCACCGGCATTAATGGGAGGAACGAGTAGCTCAAACTTGGTGGAAGAAGTACTTTCTTTGGACAAACCGTTTGCTATTTTTGTAGATGCGTGTTTTTGCTTCAGTGGATCGATGCGTATTTTCAAGTCGTAAATACGTAAAATAGCTCGACAACACAGGTAACTTAAATAAATTGAAGCTTAGCATTCGAAGTTTAATCGTTATTACTTTTGTCCAAGAATGAAACTTGTATTGTTGTCTCGACTGGATATAAATAACAATCTACTCGTTTTGAACACAAAGAAGTAGCTAATCGAATTGTTTGTTTGTTGTTTTGCAAGCGAACGAGTGTTTTCCTCCGCTTCGCTGACTGTACATGTTTTTTGACGTCAGTGTTTCTATAGTGTTAAGAACTGAAAGAAACGTTTGCCCTTATGTTATTAACACGTAATCGCAATGAGTCCTCGTTAAGTATCTCTCATGTTTTGCGCGACGAGGGCAATTTCAGCAAATTTCTGAAAACACATTTCGGAAAGTCATTCTTACACTCATTTTATATTATGTCATAATGTTGTCATATTATAAAGTGATGCACCACAGGCAGATGTGAAAATGTTTAGTTTCTTAATTAAAAAAATAGCCAAAAATAGCAAAAAGCAGTTCAGAAATGCTGATAGCATGGTGATTGCTGCTAGAATCATTAGTTACAATTTAAAAGTGGACTGAAATCTCCAAAACAAATGTGAAAGCAGAATTGAAGTTGGTGGATCATGGTCTAATTTGAAAAATAGCTCTAATAAGTTTTGCTCAGCCTTTTTTCAGTCCACTTCTAAACATGGTAAATGCTGTTAGAATCATTAGTTACAATTTAAAAGTGGACTGAAATCTTCAAAACAAGTGTGAAAGCAAAATTGAAGTTAGTTGATCATGGTCTAATTGAAAAATAGCTCTAATAATTTTTGCTCAGCCTTTATTTATGGTTGACAACAGGAAAGGTTTGGATCTGTTTCTTTTTATACTGAATATATTTGTTTAAAAAATCTAAATGTCACAGTTGCCTTGCATGTGACTATCATAGAATAGTTTCATTCACTGCAGTTGCAGTTTTCAGACATGTTCATTGCTGCTGTTAATTTTTATCTTACAGCACAATTTTTATTCATGAAATATACAGCTATTTTTTTTATACACCTATCAATGTCTTGCCCCAGCAGGGGGAGTGCGGGCATAAGTGGGGCATTTGACCTGTGAACTTTGTCCAAGGGAGGGAACGTTTTGAACAAGAATCAAGGATTTAGCCGAGGTTCCGAGGTTTGAAATGGCAGAGGGTGGGAAATTTGAAATTTATTGACCAAAGATATTTCAAAATGTCAATCGTTAATAGCCCCTGGGTATGCCTGCACTCCCCACATTGGGGCTAGACATTGATAGCTGCGTTAGTAAAAAATCGCAAAAATATTATATTAAAATAGAAAATAAGGCATTGCAAAAATATTATATTTAAGTAGAAAATAATTACATGAAAATGTTTCTGTTAAAAATAAAAAAATAATAATTTTCTTTGTCTATTATTTCTTTAATAAAAAAATTTAACTCCATCACTGCTTGTTATAAGGTAATAACGCATTTTACATATGAAGCAATAATTCTGCAGCATCACCAAATCCAGAGTTCAAAGGGAGCAAGGGAAGAGAATGGTTGCAGTTTGGCTGGGATTTTGTAAAGCGCCCCGGAATGATGAAATAGCTTTGCAACATTTTTTTTCTTTCTTACAGCAGTGCAAGAATTTTTTTTCTATTACATTTGTGTTGCATGCAATTTTTTTTTCGGACAAGCGCCTGCAGGAAATTTTTTTTTCAAAATCACACAGCGTTCTGCGAGTAACTCTCCGGCCTTTCAAGCATCTATCGTCAGCTAACGCGGTGCGAAGGCAAATGCGTGATCTCAGTCACGAGATTGGCACTACTCTGCAACCGGTCTTTAGTAGCAAGAAACTGGAGCAAGATCTCAAGCCAAAAGAAATCAAGCCTCCAATCGTAAAACAGCAATGCGTTGTGTATTCTTTTTCATGTGATCTGTGTGATGCGGATTATGTTGGCTACGTAGCCCGACACCTTCATCAACGTATTGTTGAACGTAAAAACTCGGCGATTGAAAATCATTTCTTGGAAGCCCATGGGGACACAAGCCTCCTCAAAGAAAGCCATAAAGCACTCCGAAAGTGCCAAGGAAAATTTGATTGCCTCGTCTACTAGATGCTTTTCATCAAGGAACGTAGTCCAAGTTTAAACACACAAACTGATTCCATTCGTGCGAAATCTTTCGCTTGAAAGAACATTCCAACACTTCGATCCCTTATGTGATTGTTCTACTGTTTTTACTTAGTATCCAGTAAAAAAATGTTTTTGAAAAATTCTCGCCTGGTTCATGTACAACCATCATTAGAGCAAACTGCAAACTACGATCAATTCATAATTACTCCCTCGCAGAATATCGCCTGATACTGGCTCAGCCGACGCCGAGCTTGTAGGCCGAGATCGCTAAAATGAGACGATATTCCGCAAGACTGAGCAGGGTAACGGCTTTCAACACATTAATAAAAAGCACAGTTTTTATTACAGACAAGCTGGGATGATCCTAATTTGTTAAAAAGGGACCATTTTCTCCACTGCACGACACACGAAGCGAGTCACGAATCTCATAGCCGGTATATCTGCTGTACACGGATGATGAATTTGGAGTGCACCATGACCATAAATTCTTTGAACAGTGTTACCAGAATGTTTTTATCAACCAAACACCTTTTAATCGTCAGAGAAAAGCTCCACAAAAGTACTTGATCCTCGACTTGTGTGAACGGCTCGAGCTAACACAATCCACCTTCTTCAATCTCATCTTCCAATTCCTCTTGACTTGGCTGCTCCAACTGGTCAACTGCACTCGACACTGAGCTGGAGGCTGTTGCATCACCTCTGAAAAAGTCATTGGGGTTTTGGACTGGTCGTCTTTCTGTCGTTATGGCTTTGCCACCAATGTCACCTGGCACACGCAGGCTGCGGGATAACTTAGCAATCTACGATTACAAGTAGTAACAGTGAATATTGAAGGCATACTGTAAGGGATGACGCTTGCTTCTCTCTTTCTAATGACATAAAAAACAAAGCGCATTTAATAATTTGTAGGGCGACAGACTACAGATCAGAACGTGGCCGTTTTCAAATCTCTCCGCTTTGTTCAAATCTTTGTATGTGTTTAACTTAGGAAGAACACGCTACCCTTGGCTATGACCCCCGCAGGTAGTCATCCCTTGCTTATCCTCGAAAACTTATTACAATTGGCAGACCCGATTCCATAACGTCAAAGAACTACTGAGTACGTCACAAGGTGATCCGACGGTGATCCTCCCCGTCAGGATCAAGCGTTCGTTCCTGGGCTGGGCGGATTAGGTAAAATCAACAGCGGACTATACATGTACATGATGATTTTAAGGAAAACGACAACACTCTTAAATTTGCAAAACATGTTTCGACAGAAACTTCTGTCATCTTCAGTTGATAGATTTACAAAGCGTTAGAAGTTGAATCAACAACTGCATCACGTAAATCTGAAATTATCCTTTTAATTTTCACATTGCCACGTTTTATGTACATTCCGTTGTTACTATGTAATTAGCATTTTTCCTACTTATAAATTCAACTTCTAACGCTTTGTAAATCTATCAACTGAAGATGACAGAAGTTTCTGTCGAAACATGTTTTGCAAATTTAAGAGTGTTGTCGTTTTCCTTAAAATTTTGACTTGCCTGCTGACTTCAAGACCCTTTGGAAACATGATGATTGTGATGAGGATGGTGGTGGTGTTGGTGTTGGTGATAGTGATGATCAGCCTAGTCCCTAGGCCTTCCCTCTTTCCCCCTTTGTCCGCGAGAAGTCTGGGAAGGAGTGGGCGAGAGAACACCTAGCAAATATTGCCAAAATACCCCTTGATGATGATGGTGGTGGTGTTGAGTGTGGATGTACGTGGTGGTGCTGGTGGTGGTGGTGGTGGTGGTGGTGATGACGATGATGATGGTGGCCATGGTGATAATGGTGGTGGAGGTGATGATGATGATGGTGGTGGTGGTGGTGATGATGATGGTGGTGGTGATGAGGATGTAGGTGGTGGTGGTGGTGATGACGATGATGATGATGGTGGCCATGGTGATAATGGTGGTGGAGGTGGTGATCATAGCGATGATGATGTGAGGATGACGATGACAATGGTGATGACGCGAGGCAGTAAATTAGGTTTGCTCCAAGCTAATGCCGTAGGACTTACGTACACTAACAAGCATACGGCTCCTCACCAACCTCATTGTCCAAGTAGGTAAAGAGTGCTTCTGACGTGCATTTTTTCATTCCATCAGCATCGCCCTGATCAAAACAATCCAGGACTTTTTCTGCCGCTGCTGCCTCGTCGGAGCCACCAAAACCGGGAATTCTAAGAAAAGAGGAACAGTCGAATTTAAAAAAAATGTACCAAACACCCTACACATGCTTACTGTCCCAAGCTCGTCACATGCATGTCAATATTCCACCTTTTCTTAATTCATCTTCGGGATTCCGGTAAAAATTTACCATTTTGTTCACGTTTATCAGCAACCTAAGTTCACGTAAAAGACACGCCCCTACCAGTGTCGATGGTCTACTTGAATGCTGCCGGTATGGGGTTACAAGTATATGTGGTCATAGACAAACAGCCTTTCTAAAAAAGCTGAAAGCATGGTTCACGCAACTGAACCGTGTGTATTCAGAAACGAAACCAATCTGCGCCTTGTTCTGCTCATCTTTTATACAATCAACATACCAGGATCCCTAACAGTGTTACTTTTGTAAGTTTCATAAAGCAAAAAAATTCATTTTACATACTCAAAAGAATCTTTGTAGCAATTATCTGCCGCTACGTAGTCGCTTTCATGAAGATGAACGACAACCATACTGAGGACAACCTAAACAGAAACGAAACAGAAGGTGGTCAGTTGAATTCTTTGAAAACCTAGGTTCTACTGGACGTTGAAACACGAAAATTTGGTTTATCAACGGAGTTGATAATGTAAATTGACCACCGTACAGGGATTCGATTAGCTGACGTTTCGAGCGTTAGCCCTTCGTCGGAGCGAATCGAGGAATTGTGGGTTGTGTATGGTTTATATACAGGAAATGGAGCTACGCTATTGGTGGTAACATGGTAACGTGAAAAACATGAATAAATTAATTGAATGAAAAGCGCTCGTTGACACCGTGGGGATTAAGAGTGCCAATTTGAAAGATTAGTTTTTGCTCGAGATTTTTACGGCTTTCCGTGGTACCTTGATGTAGGGAAAGGCCGGAGATCGACATGTGTTGTTTGGAATGGTTAGGGAGATTAAAATGCCGAGCGACAGGTTTGGATGCGTCTTTGTCATCTTTCTCAACATCACGAAGATGTTCTCGGAATCGGTCACCTAGTCGTCTTCCTGTTTCGCCGATGTATAACTTTTTGCATAATGTGCAGGTTATGCAATAGATAACATTTGCGGAGGTACACGTGAAACGATCAGTGATCTTAACAGATCGCTTAGGGCCCGATATTTTGTCAGTGTTTTGAATGAAAGGACAAGTTTTGCATCGCGAGCGCGCGCATTTAAAAGTGCCAGGTTGTTCAGTCGTTTTGAATGCGCTTTTAACTAGAAAGTTACCTACATTTTTGTCGCGTTTGAATGAAATCAGTGGTGGTTCCGAAAAGATTCTAGCAGTTTCTGGATCATTTTGCAGTATCTTAAAGTTATTTAGAATGATGGCTTTAACTGGGTTATTATGCGGGTGAAATGTGAGGGTGAATGGAATTCTGTCATTCTTTTCCTTTTGTGACGTCTGTAGTGCTGACTGTTGATCAATCTGCTGAGCGCGGTGATGGCCCGATTGAACTACAGAGTCAGGATAGCCACGTTTCTCGAAAAAATGGCACATTTCCTCTGATTTGTTTTTGTTCTACTGGACGTTGAGCATTAGAAATTAACAATTATAACATAGCTGGTAAATTCGTGCTGTCAAATTCAACTGCGCGAGCGTGCTTCATATTGCTATTGTGCACGCTGATGACGTAGAAGATGGAACAAAATACCTGGAAAAATAAGCAATATTTAAACTACAGCGTTGAAAATGTGAAGCACTTGGGAAGTTTGGAGAGCACTCAAGTGGCTAGAGTTGCTCTCGGCTACGCCTCGAGCAACTCTTACGCATCTTTCTTGCTCTTCAAACTTCCCACGTGCTTCAAATCTCGATGAACGTACACTGATGCATGAATCAATTGTTAACTGACAAAATAAAGGAAAACCTTGAGACTCGAAAAAAAATCGTTCAATGTGTGACAACATAATTTGGTGATCTTTACAGGATTATATTTCTCGGGAATTTGTGTAACATTTACTTGAACCATCTCTGATACTAAACGACTTACGTTTTTGGGATATAACATTTTTGCGATGTTAAAAGGAATCCATAAAAAAGGAATTCATGTCGCAGAAATTCTGGTAATAACGTAACTTAATCCCGCCGACGTGAAATGTTCATCTGGTATAATGGATCCGCATTCTTTTACGAAAACAAACAATTGTAAATAAAAAGAAGTACAGATTAATTTGGGTAGTGTCTCATCACTGGGCTCCTTTATCTACCTTGTCAGTGCTATGGCAACATGATGAATAGGGCATGGGTAATGTTACTTCTATTTCCAACATTTTACCTTGTACATCATTTGAAAATTTTCCACTTGTTGATAAAGTTTCATTAGTTGCTTGAAAACAGTCAAAGCCTCTTGAAATCTAAAGTACATGTACCACAAGGTATTTTAGTTGAAACGACTAATTATGGAACAAACAAATAACTTAGATACAAAATGATATTCAAACAGAAACAGTGATTGAACAAGTTAAAGTACAGGAGATGGAACTACATGTAAGGCAGCATAACGGAGTTTTAAATGAACTTGAATTAAAATGGACTATTACCTTTTTAGCTTCAGATAGAGGTTAGCAGCTTTTGACAAAGGTTCTATTGCCTCTCGAATTTTGTCCTCGCCTGTAAAGTTGGATGGAATAAATTACGAAGCATGTCTGCACCTGCGAGTTATACTACCATTACAAATGCTGTAGTTATGTGAAAAGAAAAGGTAAACAGGAAAAGTATGCCGTATTTCTTCAAGTAAGCATCCGGCCACCTATTTAACGTTTTGGGTAAAAGGAGAGACGATTATTCGGGCCGGGGGGGGGGCGTCCTTATGAGAGAGGGTTCTTTATAATGATTGTTTAGATCAACATTTTTGCAACCTTTCTGTAACACTCCGGCTGACAACCCAGTTACCTCACACCAAGACAAATTTAACGTTTTACGTTAATGGATTTCTCCCGGGAAAGGAGGGGGGGAGGGGGGGGGGGGGGTACTTAAAATATTTAAATACGGGGAGGCTCAGCCCTGACGTCCGACCCCTTACACTTTGATATACCATTTTGACAGAAAAGGTTCCCCTTTCGAAAACCTAAAACAGGAAGTCTTCTTGTCATTTTTACGTCGCGTTCAACAAATTAAAGTACAGTCATAAGGTATGTGTGTTCGGAATATTTTAATGAAAGGCCCTTTTAAATACCTCAATGACAGATTTCCCTACCCTTTCATATACTTCGACTCCTGAAATCCCTACCTTTTCATATACCTGAAGTGTGAAAAAGGTACCCCTTTCGGGCAGAGCCTCCCCGTATAGGCCATTTTAGGGAGTACCCCCCAGGGGGGTTTCTTTGTTAGAGACCAAAATTAGCTGGAATTCACAAAGTGTAACATTTTATTTTGCTATACAACGGTTTCAATTCAATTCAATGCCATATAAAGAAATAATATCTCTGGCCAATCACAACAGACTGCACTCGACCAATCGCAATTCAAAGGAAACATACTGTAAAAGTTCTATTAAGCCCCCCTTCTCTATTAACCCCCCCCCCTCTCTAATAAGCCCCCCTCTCTAATAAGCCCCCCCGTTTGCAATAAGCCCCTCCTTTCTAATACGCCCCCCCTCTTTGTAATAAGCCCTAAGCCCCCCTCCCCCTTTTGGAACTGAGATTTTGTAATTAGTCACTCCTATTCTTTCTTGCAAAATCAACTTCATGCGGCCCAGTTGGTTTGCTTTTAAACAAATATACACTCAAACACAATACTGTTTGCTGCTCTTTATTAGATAATAAAATTTTACTGTACAGTTGTAGCTGTTTGACTTTTGTGCAAAAACTGTTTTAAGACAAAAACAGGGTGTTTAAGATTTGCAATAAGCCCCCGTCTCTATTATGCCTCCCTGTCTATTAAGCCCCCGTTAATGAGACCCCCGAGGGCTTAATAGAGCTTTTACGGTAAATGGAACCTGGGAAAGTGCTTGTGAGAGAGTAACCACTGGTTTTCGTTTTCCTCCTCACTGGCTGAGGAAATGGCGGGAATTCTGCCAGTTACCAGTCACAGAACGTACTCAAGCAAAATCCAAGAAAACGCGAGAGATTTTCAACGTTCAACTGAAACCCAAAGAATGGTTTATCACTAACAACAACTGGTACGTACAACGTTCATTTCACTGGCTGAAATGTATAGCTCAGCAGCTTTTCCTGGGTCACTTGAATCACACATCCTGAAACAAAAGCACAACATTGACAACACAAAGTTTAAAAGGAGGCTACATAGGAGTGGCCTCAGCATAATATTGAAGCAAATTAGAATCAACACGGTTTTAACTTGAGATCCCACAAGGATTTGCCCTTTTCTGTCCTTTAGTTGGTTTAAAAAGGATTTGCACTGGACTTGCACTTTTACTCTCTCTTTGCTATTTCCTTGGTCTCTGCTTCAAGAATGTCAGAAACTGGGACTCTCACCTGATTAACATCTCAAATCTCAACTATTAACTGTCCATTCTTTGGAGTCTTAGGTTTCAATTTGAATTAAATGTCAAAGGTTCTCTACCCAGGAGAATTAAGGAGAATTACATTTACATTACATTTACATTTAATACATAAAAGAAAAACTGAACAGATTGAGTTCAAGGCTAGAGATGCAGTTGACATTATAACTCTAGAAATATTATTCCATGGAGAAACCGCCATTGCTCTAATACAAAATTGTTTGCAGTTATAAAAAGACTAAAGTGGGGCTGAAACACAAGTACAGCTGTAAACAAACAAATTCAGCAAACCTTTTGTTTAACTTCCCTGTTGAAAGGTGTACTTACTTGGCTCCTCTAACAAGGGCAAGGGCCCCTGTGTCCGGTGAACCACTCTGTCTGTACATGTCGCTACAGCAAAGAAAACACAACGTATAGTAAATTCCATGCGCTAAGTGAACACTCTGCAGTCACCACAATAACATGATAAACATGGCCATGAAACGTAAGTCATTACTTCTACATAGACCCTGCAACAATGAAAAACTAAACATTTTCAAATAAATATTTACACAGAAAATTAACCAACAATCAGGCTCTATTTTCCGTCCACTTGGTAAATCTTTCCATCAGGAAACATAAAACTAATGCTTAAATTGGGCCTGATCACAGGTTAACAGAAATTCTAAAAACAGGCTAAAATTTGCAAAAAAAAAAGCCTGAATTGGAGCTTAAACTGGGCCTGATTGCAGGTTAACAGAAATTGTATAAACAGGTTAAAATTTTCAAAACAAACGTTGAATTTGAGGTTAACAATGTAAAGAATTTGTATCAAAACAATTCCTCAAAAATCTTTTTCTTTTCTAAAATATTCCAAGCACTACTATAAAAATGGCAGGTAACTGCACAGTGTAAATGTGTTCATTCGGACTTGCTCTTTCAAATATTGATATTTCCTACATGTAAGTTATACATTGTACATGTACCTCATAGTACATCTGTACAGTGAAAGTGAAGTCTCTTGCCAAGTTGATCCCAATACTTTAGCCCCTTTCAATAATAATATGTTCAAGTTATATATGTAAATGTACTTTAGCACAATTGAATCATAATATGATAACCAATCAGAGTCTAAACACTATTCCGATTACATGTCAGAGTAGCAAAATTCCTACAATCAAGTGGTGAAGGCATCAGTGTGAAACAATTATAATAATTGTTATTTTTATCGGTGTTTCTCACAGGGGTATGTGATTTCCAAGTTAAAGTACCATTTTCATTACATGTGCACTGGTTGTCAAACTAAATTACCCCTGTAAGCTGTCTTACACTGCTCTTTCCACTAGTGAAACAGCCTCTGTGATATTCTTCATTTCCTTTAAAGCTGTAGCAGCCTGCTCTAGTGCCCTGTAGATATAATAATCATAGAAATCAAGTTTGATGGCTGAAATCACTGTTCTTTCCTGCTTTTTTAATCATAATTGATTTAGTTAAGTTACATTTCAAATTAGTTCCCCTGATGAAGAATTGAACCACAAAGAGAAAGCAAAAAAAAAAAAGACAACAACAACAACAAACAAACAAGCAAACAAAACAAGAGTACTAGGCTCCTTTCTTTGGCTACAAACAAGTGTTAAATAAGCCCTAGCTTGTTCCAAATAATTTATGATAAAATTATTATTGTAACGTAAACTTTCATAAGTGAAAATAATGAGCTGTTTTTGTGCTCTCCTTACTTTGCTGCATGGAAGAATCTAAAGGACAGAAAAAATGGGTGTATGTTAAGGACAAACTGTAAAATATAACATTGCTACATATAAGTGATAACAATCAAAAGCAATAAATAATGTAGCTTTGAAGTAAATGTACCCATATGAATTGTATATCCACACACGATACAATGACATAATTATACTGTAATTATGTTATGCATGCTTCATAAAAATACATGTATGCTTGAAAGCAATAATTTAGTTTCACTCAAAAAATAAAACACAACTAACTGTTGTCACTATCATACAGAATGCACATATTTGATGGATCTTTACCCTTAACACTAGCTATAATTATACAATGTAATGGCATACAGTACAGCAAACTATTGGTAATAAAATATTTATGTATTGATTTAGGATAAAATTATAGGTCAGGATTGCTGCCAGAAAATCAAAAGATCATTAATAAATTTTAGCTTTGTGATTATGGAGACATCAATTATCAACACAGAGGTAACAAGTGAACATTGCTATGAGTTATTTGTGACCATTTTCATTATTTCCTTTCAAAACTAAAACATATGTATCAAAATACCTGGTGGCCCCTTAATTGGGAGGAAACAGTCAGAACATTGTGTTTCTCAGCAGGACAGCCAATAAGGGTGGTCAACCAGTAAGGGTTTTATTAAAGTACATGTACTAATATGACGCGAGTTACCAGTAGGGGATTTTGATAACTGGATAGTAATTTTACTGTAAAACAGAAGGCCATCTTAATAGGGGTTCAATTTTACAATATCTATACCCATTCCAGAGCATACAGGCATTAGCAGATTTGAATCCCCCTCCCAACAACCCTCTGGATGCCCAATTTAGTGACAAACATAATTTACAGTATGTTCAAGAAACTTTTAAAGGATACGCATGAGCATTGTAATGTGCATCAGCAGCTTTCTTGAATGCATCACTGGCCTTGTCATAACATTTTGCAACTTTAAAACATGTCCCTGTAATGCATGTTAAGAGGAGTAATCAATTGCTACAATGTATTTCCCTGGTTTTGAGATCCCTGGGTGCCAGGGTTGTGAATAAAATTAATATGAGATGAAATTCTGTGTCTGCCATACATGAGTACTGCAAAAATTACTAAGTCATCAGAAATGTATAAGCTGATGTGTTTGCAGTGGAGAATTGCATTGTGGTTAGTATGTCACTGAGACTGACTGTAGAAGAGTCAGTGGTTTAAGCAAAGGTTAACAGTAGCTCTCAATATTGTGGTGTTGCAATCTCACAAAAAATTTAGCACTGTTTCTGTCTACTCTAGTGTACAAATGCTGTAAGTACAAAATGTGGCAAAAATGGTGTGCCATGCAGCTTGCAATGGATAAGCACCCTGTCTGCAAGAGAGTAGTTAAGACTCCTAGTTGCCTCAAGGGCTACATGTACCAGCAGTTACTACGATCTTAATGAGCTAGCTGTCATGGCGGCTGGACCGACCTGGACGAGCTCACTACAATTTCTAGTACTCCTGCTTGGAACAGCAGTTTTAATCCAAGAGAGTATAAGTGGCGACGTTTTAGGGTCTTCCCCGGCTACAAGCGTCTCAAAGACGTTTATTGCACCTGAATTCGTCTCATACTTGACAAACCACAGAAGATTTAAACCTCGTGCTAAACGATTTACTTCACGGAGGGTCCCACATACGGTCAAAGGAATAAGCAGCTTCAATCTGGAAAGGGATGTGCTTCTGTGCGGGGACGTGGCCATAAATCCTGGCCCGAAAGGGAAGAAGTCTATGTTGAAATACCCATGCAGTGAATGCCACAAAGCAGTTAGAAACAACCAAAACGCCATCTTGTGTGCCACATGTGGAAACTGGTCACACGCTAAATGCCTCAATATGTCTCGGACTATTTTCCAGTACTACTTAGACCAGCCTGATATTGATTGGACCTGTCCAGCTTGTGCTCTACCGCCACTAACGGACTCCTTCTTTGAAGAAGTTTCTGAAGGTGATACACTAATCCCAGCCGAGGAGTATCAAGCGGAAACAACTCAAAACACGGTCTTCGAGCAGTTTCTTCACAGAGATGTCACAGAAATTATTTCTGAAAACGATCAGCTAGAACTCTTTAGGAAACATCACAATAAGGATTTCTTAATTGCCCACTTGAACATTAACAGCATCCAAAATAAATTTGAAGAACTGACCGAAGTAATCAAGAAAATCAACGCCCACATAATGTTCGTAAGTGAGACCAAGATCGACGCGAGCTATCCCAACGCTCAGTTCAAAGTTCCGAACTACTCCCTCTACCGAAATGATAGAAAAAAGGGCGGCGGTGGAATTATGGCTTTAATATCTCAATCGCTAGTCAGGACACGGCTTAAACCTGATAAATCCTTTAAGACACTGGAAATAATTGCCTTCAAAATCAAAACAGATATGGACAATATGGTAATTGTTGGTATTTATCGTCCCCCGAGAGCTCTGTGTGGCGAATATCAAACACTGTTGGAAAGCGAACTCAGTTATGTCTGTAACTGGGCAAGCTTGAACGGAAATTTTGTTGTAGTTACTGGCGACCTAAATCTGAACAGACTTCGCCCTGACAAACCTGAAGGTAAACTGCTTCTCGATTTGGAAGTTGAACAAGGTTTTGAATGTCTAATTACTAAGCCAACAAGAATAGAAAAGCGTGGAATAATTATAACAGAGAGTTTAATAGATGTTTTGCTCACTAATAGACCGGATAGCTTCCAGCTATCTGGTAATTACCATCCCTGCTTAAGTGATCACGACCTTGTTTACGGTGTCCTGAAGCAGAAAATAAATCACAACAAACCAAAGGTCATCACATTTAGGAGCTATAAGAACTTTGACCCTGAACATTATAAACAGCTTTTGTCCTCTGCCCCATGGCACGTTGGACAATTGTTTGATGACGTCGACGATCAAGTTTACGTGTGGAATGCACTTATGAACAATATACTGGACGAAGTGGCACCCGTGAAAAAAATGCGTGTGCGTGATAAAGATGTGCCCTACATGACGTCTCATTGGAAAAGTGCGATTAGAGCAAAACGCAAAGCAAATGACAAGTTCTTGAAAGACAAAACGCCAGAAAATTGGGAATTACGACGTAAAGCCAGAAACGAGGCCACTAAACAAAGAAGAATCGCCATCAAACAGTACTGGTATAATAAGTCAAACGATTTGAAAATCAATCCCAAGGCGTTCTTCAAAACTTTCAAGCCATTTTTGGGCTCTAAGAGCTGTACTGAAAGAAACGACATCCACTTAAAAATAAACGGCAGTATGATAACGAATCAACATCAAGTGGCTGAGGAATTGGTTGAGCATTTTGCTACCTTGGCGGATGGCATTGGCGGTACAGCGATTGAAAGAAAGTCAATAGAGGACTTTAGAGACCATCCTTGTGTTCAGAGGATACAACATGAAAATAGGAATTCCACTCAGACCATCGAAATCGAATTGGTTAAACAGGGACAAGTCCTTGCAGTTCTCGATTCGCTGAACATAAACAAAGCCACCGGCACCGATGGAATTCCTTCAAAGGCTTTAAAAACAGGTGCTAATGAATTATCCGCTCCACTAACCACCTTGTTCAATTCTTGTATTAACAAGAATGCATGGCCTAGTGAATGGAAGTATGGGCTTTGGGCCCCAGTATACAAAAAGGATGACAGGAATGCAAAGGAAAACTACCGGCCCATAACTCTCTTACCATGTGTAAGTAAAGTTCTTGAGAAGTTGGTTGGAGCGCAGATCAACTCTGGCTTTGGTAATCGCATTTACCAACACTCATCCGCTTATCGCAAAGCTCACAGCTGCGAAACAACATTGATCAATTTAGTAGAAGATTGGAGACTGGCGAGGGATCGAAAACAGGTTGTGAGCATACTTTCAACTGACATGTCAAAGGCATTTGACTCGTTACACCCACCACTACTCCTGAACAAGCTTGAAGCGTACGGTTTTCAGGAAAGCGCTATTCAATTTTTAAACAGCTATTTAAATGAACGGAAATATCAAGTAAAGATCGGCCGTCATGTTAGTTCTAGCCGATTCGTGAGTCGTGGCTGCCCTCAGGGTTCCGCGCTTGGCCCGTTGTTATGGAATGTTTTCCAGAATGACCTATCCTACTGCCTAACAGCGAACTTGTCTATGTATGCCGACGACCACCAAATTTACCACGCAGGAGCAGACCAGGCAGCTGTGACTTCCCAGTTAAAGGATAGTGCCAACTTAGCAACAACGTGGTACGATTCTAACTTACTGGCGGGAAACCTCAAAAAGTACCAAGTTTTGAACTTGGGCTTCACTCAAAATGACAGCAATATTTGCGTGAATGATGTTGTGATTGAATCTAAAGAAAACATCATACTTCTAGGAGTAGTGTTAGATTCTAAGCTAAACTTCTCTGAGCATGTAATCTCTATCTGTAAAAAAGCCAGCCAGAGAATTGGTGTTCTAATGAGACTACGTAATTTAATTCCTATGAAATCTAAGTTAATATTATTCAAAAGCGCGATATTACCATTCCTCACGTACTGTCACCTAGTGTGGCATTTTTGTAAAGCGAGTGACACTCGAAAGCTTGAAAGACTACAAGAAAGAGGACTTAGAGCGGTTTTCAAGGATAATAATTCTAGTTATGAACAACTATTAGAGAAGGCAGATCTGCCAACACTACTAAATAGTCGCTTACAGGATCTGTGCATCCTTATGTATAAAGTAAAGCATAAACTGTGACCTGCATATATAAGTAACATCTTTAAAGAACCAAATAGTAATTACAATCTGCGGCAAGCAGATTTCTCTATACCTAGGTATGAGACAGTCACCTATGGCAAGCACTCTATTAGATATTTTAGGGCCTAGGCTATGGACAAAACTACCCAAGAGTATCAGGGACGTCACAACCCTAACGTCGTTTAAAAGCAAGATACGCCAACTCAATATAAGTGAACTTTTAGACGATGGCTGCGCAGGCTGTAGCCTTTGTTCATTTTGATCTCTGTGTATTTTTACTATATATCTCTTAATTAGTTAACTATAGATATTTTACCACTACTGTATATAGTTTTTAGTTTGTATATTCTCCCCTAATTGGTGTCCCCAAATTAGTAAGGGATTTGTTCCCTGGCTAGACGGTTTTGACACTTTAATAAAGTTTCTATTCTATTCTATTCTATTCTATTCTATAGCATGTTAGTTTTCAATTATTACTATTGATATACCAGTGCCATGCCCAATGCAGGTCAACCTCACAGCAGACATCACACATTTATGATCTTATGGGCAAGCAACAGATTTTAGTGATTTACTACAAGCTGTTAGAAGTTAAGCTTCAAGCAGAACTTAACTTCTGAATTTCCAAGGTGTTTGTAAATCATTAAGCCAAGCTCAATCTTAATTATCCAAGCAAATTAAGCCATTACAACTCAAATTTCCTCTTGTTCAACTAAAATGCAGTTCACTGGTTTTACTGACAAAATTGATAATCAATGCAGACACAGACTTTGAAATTATATGAATCGTGAATAATTGGGGTTAAAATACAAAGGAATTAACTAGGTTAAAATCATTTTAACCAGAATTTTATTTTGACCTGCAGCAAACATGTACATAAAATAAAATGTACGTACCAGCTTTTATGTATTTATCTGAAGCACTGTCCCAGTCAGGCTTCCATTTTAACCAACTTGTTTTCATACTAAAAAAAGGGAAATATAATTTTTAGAGCAAGATGATAGCTCAAAGTAATCACATTTTGGAAAGTCTGTGTAGTTATTTTGCCCCTATATTTTATAAACCCATAGTGCTTGTTTTATTTTATGATAACAATCATGCTGTGACATCTCTGTAGCTTCCAGTGGTACTTGTCTCAGGCTTTAGTTATTTCTATATCTTAAAGGGGCAGTGTCACGGGCATTTTGCAGTTTTAGGTCAATTCTGTACTGAAAACATTACTTTGAGGCTTTACTCATACACAAAACACTTCTGTAAAGCTACGACGAAGATATCAAATGATTTTTGTCAGAAAGGGCTAACCATAATAAACTTTTTGAGGATTTCTTTGAAGACATAGCATCAAAACTTGAAAAAACTGGCCAATTTTTTCAAGTTTCAATCCATTTCCATCCTTGCCATCCATAGCAACAGGTGACAGGAAACAGTTTCAGTACCTTCAAATAGTCTTTAATAACAAACCTAGACCATTATTTTTGGAATTCAATTGATGCGAAGACACCTTCCGGCTTTTTATAAAGTTGCCAAATAGCGTGACACTGCCCCTTTAAGGCTAACTATGACAATTCAGGGCTAATGACCAGGAAGCTACAGCAAAGATACATGTACCTGTCTGTAAAGAGCTTAAAAATAAGTAATGGTAATGACAGCCTGTACAGTAGGACTGAGTGGAGTACAATTCAGTGAGTAATCAGGTGAGTGATTTCAAATTGGCCGAGCACATAGCGCAAGGCTGACTTGAAATTACTGACAAGCATGATTACCCCTGAATTGTACAACACGAAATCTGATTACCAATTAATTGTGTCAATAACAACATGCAAGAATCAAACTCTAGGGGTCAACTTTCTAAATTGTAAAACGTATTGCACAAAATAGCCAATGGAAATAGTTACTATTTTACAAAGCACGAAGATTGAAAACTGACATGACATGGCAGCTACTGCTCAACATGCCCAAATAAGGTAACTGTCAGAATGATTTGGCCTGTCCAATTACAGGTGTTTGTAATTGGACAGTTTGGACCTGAAGCAGCCAATTAAGACACAAATAAAGGCTGTTAAGAGCCAATCACATTCAAGCATTTTGTTATTGACACAATTACTAAAGAAATTACGGCAGGCATGTACTGCACATTGTATGAATTCCCTATGTTTATGGTAAGCCACTTAACTAACGCAGTTAAAAGGAGTAAACTAAACTTTGTCTGTAAGGTCATTAATTTTCACTGAAACAGGATGCTTGAATCTGTTTACAGCAAATGATGGTTAAGGAAAACATGGGCTCCAAAGCAGATGACAGGAAGAACAGGGAAAAAAACTGTAATTCCCCTCTAGTCGGGTTTACCTCAGTGTAAAAAGCTGGTGAGGTTTGCTTTGTTTTATGAGGTATTGTTTTGCTGTACACCATTGTTTAGAAGGTTTTTTTTTATGTAATTTGTGAGTTTCACAGGTTTTTACACCAAAGTAGAGCCCTCTAGTCCCTTCCTTCATATTCCAAAGAACCACAGTCAAAAACTGACTGCATGTACAGGAAACAAGAGTTTTCCCTACAGTGTAAATGCTGGTCCTAAATTATGCAATACCCTGCCCAATTTATTGAGGGGAGCTACATGTAATTCCCTAGCTTCCCTTGAGAAAAGAATGGCAGACCTTGACTTTTGCTTATTTTCTTAGTTAAGTGAAGTTTTGCCTTTAACTTTTTACCTGAAGTAATAAAATTTAGTAACTAATTAAGCATGCGTGGTATTGAGAGAATTTCAAGGGTAAATACAGATTCAGTTCGGTTCATTATAGTTCTCTTTTGTGGACATGGTGACCTACATGAAGCTTCAGCGACTGTCAAGTTGGAGTGAGATGTGTCATTTATTTCGCACCAACAACTGATCAGTAATTTGCATAAACTGAAAATTAAGGATTACAATACAACTAAATCAACAACCAATTATGATAGGACAAAACCAAAAACAATTATTAAAAGGTCAAAGTATGACCTTTGGTCTTCTTTCTTGAACAAGGGAGACATGCAATAAATAAAAAATAAATCATATTTAACCAAGAGACTCCTAACCAAAGTGATTTTCAGAGAGGTCCTGGGAAAATGAAAGTAACAATAAACAAAATGATTAAGAACAAAAAGTTAAACAATTAAAAATTAACAACAAAAAGTGATAAGAATGATTAAAAGCCATCAAGAATTTTTAAAGCTTAAAAGCTAAGGTATTTAGCTTTTAAGAAATCAATTAATAATTCAAAAATCTTTAAAACTGATTTAAAATTAAATTGCATCCAAACATTGTGATACTGTTTGAATTTCTTATTATACAAATTTAGATTGTTTCAATCTTGGGCAGCGTGATACTGTGTTCTTTGCTTTCCCCAGTTCTTTGACCAACACATGTCAATCTCAAGTGTCACTGATGAGATCAAAACAATGCTAAAATTGATTACTCCCAACAAGACTAATTCCACAGGGAGGTAACCTCATAACAGGAATTTCTCAGCTTTGAAAAAATTGAATACGGACTTTCACTTCACAAGATATTTCACTGAAACTCCAATGTCAATTATAGGAGCATTTAGTTAAAATGAAATATTAGTTCACTATTCAATGATTGAAACACAACCCAGTCGATTCTTTAATGCCTACTGAATGAAGGGTGCTTATGATAACGTTAATACAGATCCTATGAAAGGGTTTTCAATAAAAATAATAATTTAAAGCAGGTGGATGGTTGAAATTAAGTCAGCAGATGCAGGGACAATCAAGGGGCCATAAGCCCCCTTCTTATAAGGGGGTTTCAGAACATGGTCACCCAGAAAAAATTATGGTATCTGGAGCCTCGGAAATGCAATTTCCAGGATTCTGGGCATCAAAACGAGTAAAATAGATGAGGTACACTGTACAGTAGGTTTGTTAGCAGGAACAACAGGTTAGCGTCTCAGACAAAAAGCAACAAAAATGGATGTTGTTCTAAGCTATTGGCCACATTACCAAAACACACACACAAATTCTAATACCCTTAATCTCTTTATTTTGACAAATTGCGATTGCAAGAGTTTCAACTGCAACCACAAACAAATATGGAGAGAGGGGATCACCTTGTCTCACACCCCTTTCCAAAGTAAAGCAATCTGTTGTAAGGCCATTGTTAATAACACAACTTTGAATATTATTGTACAGTGTCTTAACCCAGCAAATAAAGTCGGGACCAAACCGAAAGGTTTCCAAGCAACTAACTAGAAAGCTCCATTCTAAGGTGTCAAATGCTTTGTGGAAGTCAATAAAGATCATTAAACCAGGAATATTTTCTTTGAGAGAAAACTCCATTAGATCAAGAATTGATCCAACAGTTTCGCCTATGTAGCGGTCTTTCACGAAGCCACTCTGGTTGTGGTGGATGATACTTGGAAGAACATTTTTATCCTTGTCGCTAAGACCTTAGAGATAATTTTAGAATCTATGTTAACAAGCGAAATCGGTCTCCAGTTCTCTAGAAATGAACGATCCTTTCCCTTCTTTTCAATAAGAGTGATTACAGCTTGTTTCTGTGAACACGACTTTAATAAAACACTCATTGGCACAGTTAATAAAAGGTTCACTAATAATCGGCCAGAATTTGATGTAAAATTCAACTGGAATCCCATCATTGCCAGGAGCTTTATTAAGCTGAAAGCTCTGCAGAACCTTAGCACATTCCTCTGCAGAGGAACAGAGGAACAAAGCTCCTTCAACGCTGATGATACAACAGTGGTTTTGTTGGATATTGACTCGGCTCGTGCTCTTTTTTATCTCCTTGATGTTTTTAAGAAACTCTCAGGGCTAGTAATAAATTCATCAAAAACTGAAGGAATGTGGATCGGATCCTCCAGAGGAAAAACCTTACAACCCTTTGGTATTAAAATGGCCAGATGAACCAATCAAAGCCCTTGGGGTCTATTACTCCTATGACATTAACTTGCTGCACGAAAAAAATTTTATCGAGAGATTAGACAGCGTTAAAAAACTCATAAACATTTGGTCTTTACGAGGTCTTCCTGTTTACGGGAAGGTGACAATTATTAAGTCTCTAATTATTCCAAAATTTGTTTATATTTCTTCACTTCTGCCGGTCCCTAAGGAAATTGTTAAAGAGTTGAAGCATATGTTATTTAAATTTTTGTGGAAAGGACCTGATAAAGTTACAAGACTATCCACGATAAATGAATATGATAACGGTGGTTTAAAAATGATCGACCTGGAAAGCATGATTAAATCTTTACAGTTAGCCTGGATGAAAAGAATCTTCGGAACTAGCGAGGGTATTTGAAAAGCTATTTACATTTTTCATTGGAACGCTTTGGAGGCCTCTTTTTATTTTACTGTAATTATGACGTTAAAGATCTCTCTATCTCTTCTCAATTTTATTCTGGTTTACTTCAGCGGTGGTCAGAATTTCATGATAATTTTGACACAAGAAAGGAGTGGAAATTTATACTGTGGAACAATAAGGAGATACGTGTATACTGTTAACATGGGAAGGCCAGTTCGTCAACTGTTGCAGTAAACAGTGCGCATCAAACACCAAAATGAAAATTTCCTTGGGGCGTGCATGTTCCATTTACACAAACATTCCCAACAGTCGGGATTACAAAGTAATCCAAGCTGAAAGGCCTGGAACTGGTAGAAATGAGCAATAGAACGCACATTTCTGTTTAGGAATTTTTGACTACCTTTCAAGAAATTCCGTTTTACCCAGAAATTTTCCGTTTGGGAAGACCAAAATAGGCTTTCCATTTACATTCCAACCAAAATTTCTGGATTTTTTTGCTAAATGGTAAACAACCAATATCTTCCTAATTACTAAATAAGGATAAAAAAAATTGTGAAGAAACTGCATGAGACCCTCTCTGCCCAGTATTAATACAGATCCTATGAAAGGGTTCTCAATAAAAATTAATTTAAAGCAGGTGGATGGTTGAAATTAAGTCATCAGATGCAGGGACAATCAAGGGGCCATAAGCCCCCTTCTTATAAGGGGGTTTCAGAACATGGTCACCAAGAAAAAATTATGGTATCTGGAGCCTCGGAGGGCATGACCACCATATAATGTCAGCAGAGTTCATGGGATGCCAAAAGAGACTAAAGCATGTAATCATTATCAAGACAACTTCATCACCACTCTCACTCTTCTATTCATTCAACATGACAGACAGCAAATGCCAAACAGTCACATACATGTATTCAATTCAGTGTCACTCATGTTGTCGATAACATTGTTTAAACATTACAGACAGTTAACACTTATCCACTAGCCAAAAATGAGGCTAAATTTAAATGGAAAAACTTTTTTTGAGGGCTGACATTTCTTAATTATCACTTCAAGAAAAAAAAATCACAGGCTTTAAATTATAAACAGGTAAAAACTTGGAGATGGCATGGCAAATGTAAGAAGCCCTGAAGTGGAAAGTAGCCACCAGAATTGGTGGGGTGCTGACTTCTAATGAAACTGCTATATGGTTTGAACTATTATGGCACTGAGAAAGGTTAAAGGCTTAACTCAGTTGCACTTCAGTTGTGCTTCACAGACTTAGAGCTACCACACGGGCTGCAAAGGCTTGTTCAAGCAAATTCAGATATCTAGGACTGTACATTATGACAATATCATTACCTGTACATCACTGGAGTTGCAGAAGAATGTCATCATTAATTTTATACTTATTTTGCTCCTATTTCTTTCCTAAGAAACCTTAACATGACATTAGAGAGAGAGGCAATGACCAGATCTCTGCTAGGATGCTGGGTATGTGGTCATCTAAGACCTGAATCATCATAATTTATAACTACACTGTATGTACAGTTCATCGCAAAACTGTTACCAGTATACTACATTTTCATCGAAATTAAAGACGTCAACTTCATTTCAGCCTTCACTTTCACGTTCACTTCTCGCAAAGAAACTTAACTCCCATCACTTGCTGAAAAGTACACCTATTAGACTGAATTTAGTCAGACTTTTCTTGACCAACCGGGAATGGGTTAGCACAAAACTTTTAAGGATTAAGTATTAACTGTTGTTTGTCCTTCTTCCCCCGTAAGATAACCTAAAGTCTTAATTCAAGTAGAGATTATTTATATGGGCCTCCCATAATTATTATTTCTTGTATAGATTTCCAAATACCCGGACATTTCATTTAAATACCATTGAATAACAATAGCGTCCATTGTAATATGCTTCGTTCTTCAAAAGCCTCCGACACATGGAAATGAAGTGGCCGGGTATTCTGAAATTGCTTCTATTTATTTTTAAATGGACATCATTCCGTCAATTCTCCGTTCGGGCTAAAACACCTTACCCAATTTCTCCTCACCTAATAATCACAGGTTAGAAAGAGTGAAACTTAATAATTTGAAATTTTGAGAGTGATCGACAACTTACAATTTTTCTGCTTCTTTTACGAGCTGCTGTCCTTCCTGTAACTTTTTTTCCTTCAGTGCAGCCATTTTGCTTTTTAACACCGCTGAATGAAGACGGCGTGTTCAGTGAACCGCGAGTCCTCTCCCCAGGGCAGTCCGCGTGATGTGTACGCAACAAGGAAGAGCGCGGGGAGGGGCAGGGGAGGAGGTGGGAGCTTGACTAATGACCTGATTTCTTATAAAAGTTGCACAAAATTTTAGACGTACAATCAACAGAAATATCCCTCCTCAATACGCACACAAATCGTTCAATATTTTTGCTAACAGGGCGCTGGCTGAGGCGGGACCGCCTCCAAACTTTCCTTGATCCCTTTCACGATCGTAGGTCCTTTGTCTTTTATTTTCCTCAAACACTGTTCTTCCCCGGGTCAAGTTCACATCATAATTTCTTTAACATAACCATTTTCTCCATTTTACACTTCTCGTAACTTTTTACTCGCGTAAGTTGTAGTCCGACAGTCCCTGTATGGAGCCGGGAAACGACGATTCCTTCGTAGTTGCTTGAGTTTTACTTTACTCCTAGGGCTTGAAGGCCTCGATGGTGTTCTTCGACGGTGGCATAGACCTTGCGTAGGCCAACAATATCGTTGCCATGGTAAACGGAAGGAACTTTGAGCAAGTCGTCAACGCGCGCTCTGTATCGCAGCCTTCCTCACAAATCATATTTCGTCTTTTCAGAGTCTCATAATTAACAGATGTTAGAGCCAATCTTGTTATGGATGTTTTCGCCGTTCCGCCTACAAAGAGTCTGCGCATAAAAGAAAATTTTTCCACGTGGTATAACTTCGCATTCACGTCGATTGAGCTTTCGAAACTATCCCAAAACTCCTGCCACTCCTCAACCTTGCCAGTGAACCAGTTCCTCTCTAACTTGGAAAGTTTCACGTGAACCGTGGAGTTTTCGTTGTTGCTTTGAGAACCAGGATGGCTTGTTTCAGGATTACTGGCTTGAACATCTGATTTGCGGGTAAGAAGGTCACTTAAAAGAGGTGACCAATAAAAGCCTTAATCTCGCCTTTTCTGTTCCCGGCGAATTGAACCTCATCAGTAATTTTGTCATCCATGACACGAGAAGATTGAAAAAATTTTTGTGGATTTTCTTTGTTATGTCTATTTGTTCTTCAAGTGTCCCTTTCAAGTGTATAGCCTTGAGTTGTTACAAAGTATTATACCTTCTAGCAGGTTCATCATTTCGGTCACTTCTTGTTTCAAGTAAACTCGGTGACCCTTATGCGCTCTACTTTTCAACTTGACCACATTGTATGTCTTCACGACTTCTTTCTTTGGTCGCAGCACTTCCCTTTTTCGTCTCGACACTGTAGATCGAAACTCATAACTATCGATTGACACTTATTGCTGTCGCTCGCAATTTTATTGCGCACCAGGCGCCATGCCCACTGCCTCAAGATGGCGAACAGGGAGTAGGTAAGCATCATTTTCTTGTTTACTCCATAAACATTTATACGTGTGCTAAGTATGTTAAATTTTATTTCAGTTCGAAAAACTGTATCAATAAGATCATGTTAGAGTTTATAACATAACGTGCACAGTTGAATACTATATCGAGGAGAAAACTTCCGTCCCAAAACACATGTGGTTTTCACCTTCCCTAGCCTCAAGGAGGAATTTTAATTTTAACAGGAACCCACAACCGGGCAGGGAGACCGTAACTTTAAGACATTAGGGCTGCAACAATATTATATTTTATTGCGCCACACGCGAGTGACGCTTGCGTGTACGCATTTTCGGAATCGCGAGAACGAGTGAAACTGAATATTTTCAAGCAAATGTCATTTAAATGTTATACTTTTTTGTTTATTTGCCAAGGGACTGAAGAGAATCATTTCTAGCAGACCCATAAGATCAGTGGTTATAACATATCTCACACAAAACTAGAGAAACTCTAAACGAAAAAAAATGCAAACTGCGGTGATAAACATTTGTCTAAAATACATTTCTTTTAAAAAACTTGACGTTTCGTATGCTACAACATACATCTTCGTTATTATATGACAGAAAAGCAGACCATTTCAAAGCACTTACAACAAACTGTCACGTATCAGCAATTGCTAATTATGTCTTCAATGCCAACCATAAAATAAAATGGGATCATTTTGAAATCCTAGCAACTGGCCAATCAGATATCCACTGTAAAATAAAGGAGTCTCTATTGATCCGGGACAGTCAACAACAAGAACAACAACAAGAAGCTTTATTTTAAAAAATTTATACAAAAGAGTTAGCTGACCCACAGGTAGCAAAGGCTAATCTAGTGCAGGCCAGATTTACTATGAACTAAAGAATAAGTTAACAATACAATTGGAAAGAAATTCAAAAACAAAAAAGACGGAACTAATAAGAAAAAAAAAAAGATAATAGTGCAGGAATGAAGTACAGAGATTTTGGGTTATTTAAATAGTCTTACTTTTTGCACTATTATAGGCGTATATATAATCATTTTCAGTTTTCAAAATGTCAAAGAGAAGTTGTTTAATTTTTCTTTTGAATGCTCCCTCAGGTAGGTCTCTTACACAGCGTGGTATATCATTCCAAAGTGTTACGCCAAAACGCGAAAAAAGAGCGTTTTTGCATTTCTAATCTGCTGCTTTGGGCGAATAATTTGCCAGAGGTGGATGATCTCGTGTTGTATAAATGGATACTGGAAGTTTTATGAAATAGTTTCGAGATGTTTGAGGGAGCATTATTATTTTTGATATCATGCATTGAACTGGTGACCGACTCATAGCAGAGAAACGAAAGGGAAAGAACATTTGCAATTGCGTAAACACGTCTGCCGGCAGAGTAAATCACGCGAAGCGCTCTTTTCGGCAGAATTAGAATTTTATCAAGATGATTCTTCGATGACTGACCCCAAGAAGCAAGCCCATAAATTAGGTAAGGATGGATTAGTGACTTTCTACATTCAAGACCCCATTCAAGAGTACATGTCGTAGTGCAAAATGGCGTAATTTTCCAAACAGACCGATCATTTTACTGATTTTTGTGGCGACGGCATCAAAATGAAATTTCCAGGAGAGATTTTTATCAATTATAACGCCAAGATATTTGATGTGATCATCTCAAGGCTAACGTTTTCATTCCTCTCGCTATCAGCTATCAGATTATATACGACTAGCTTTGTGACTATCTTAATGACAACAACTTACTAACTCACTGTCAATCTGGATTCCGATCATTACACAGTACACTCACTGCATTGATTGAAGACACAAATAGTTGGTCGGTCAATATCGATAACGGCCTTGTAAATGGCGTAATTTTCATCGATCTGAAAAAAGCCTTCGACACCATCGACCATAGTATCCTTATACGAAAGCTTCAGAAATATGGCGTTGACACGAGTAGTCTCAAATAGTTTGAATCACATCTTTGTGACCGAAGCCAAAAATGCAGCACAAATGGCCATTTATCAAATACTCCAGTTTCTTGTGGCATCCCTCAAGGTAGCAATCTTAGTCCACTCCTATTCTTAGTCTACATTAATTATCTTCCCAATTGCCTCACTTCAGCCTGGCATCTCCGAGAATTTTCGCCGATGATACTAATGTAACTTTCGCTGCCAGTACAATAACTGATCTTGAGAATGCTGTAAACTTAGAACTAAGAAATCTTCAGCGCTGGCTTATAACCAATAGGCTAAGCCTTAATATCGCTAAAACTGAATTCATGGTACAGTAACTGGGTCAAATCAACGAATGCATGCTCTATCGAATAATCAGACCGATATTGAGATCGACGGGAAATCGATCAAAAAAGTCGAAGAAGCTAAATCGCTGGGCTTGTTTATTGACGAACACCTTTCATGGACAAAACATATAGAAGAAATTAGTAAGAAGATATCCTCAGCCATAGGCGCCCTTAAACGAATAAGACCATTCAGCTCCGAAAGTACCGCTCTTCAAATCTACCAAGCGTTGATTTTACCCCACTTTGACTATTGCAGCCCTGTCTGGGATGAATTCAGCGTTACCTTGAGCGACAAACTCCAGAAACTCCAAAATAGGGCTGCCAGGGTCATTACCATGTCCAGTTATGACACTAGTGCCAGTCTCCACCAATAGGCTCAACTAGGACAATCTCTCCACACGAAGGAAAAAGCTTAAGGCGATGTTAATGTTTCAAATAACTAAAGGGCTTTCCCCAGCGTACCTGCAGGATTTATTTAGCATCCATAGTATACCGTATAACTTAAGAGATTCTCAGATTAAACTAAACCTGCCCAAGCCACGCACGAACTATTGTAAGCGTGCCCCCGGCTTGGGCTACAAAGGGGCGCCACTATGGAATAGCCTACCCGTAAATTTAAGAAAATCAGACGCTCTTGGATATTTTTTAAGGGAACTTGACAATATTTACAACAATTGGCAGTTGGGCTCCCACACGGCAATCTTGTAAAACAGTGTTGTTTTAATTAATATATGTATGTATGTAGTGTGTATGATATGCTGATATTGGGGTAATAAGAACGCTTCTTCTGGTTTGGGTGAAATAATACAAAGTTAGATTTTTTGATATTAAGAGTTAATTTATTGGATATAAGTCAGTCGCTAAGATTTCGAAGTTCAGCGGTCAGAAACTTTATCTTTATTAGCTTTGTTATTTTCTCACCACTCAGTGTGACGTTTGTTATTCTATATTTATTAGTTTCCAGTCTTTTTCTATGTACATTTAAATTTAATTCATTTTTAATTCATTTGTTTACGAAACAACGATCACTTCTGAAGATGTATGTTGTAGCATACGAAACTTCAAGTTTTTAAAAGAAATGCATTTTATTCAAATGTTTATCACCGCAGTTTGCGTTTGGTTTTTATTGAAGCTGAATGGCCCAAGACAAAAAACTCTAAACAAGCCATCCGCGTCTTCGGATGATTTAAAATAGTGATCCTCGCATCCTGATTCCCACCTTTATGGGATGTTAAAGTACCTACGGCTTTCGTCTCAAGATTGAACAGCGCGAAGCTCCTGTAGGCGTAGGGGTTTAAACGAGAAGAAACGGCTGACGTTTCAGAATCCTCTGTCATTGACTGCTATCATTTTTATTCCAACGGATCCCCGAAAAGCATGATTAAAGTGCATATGGCATACGAATTTTTTTATTACCGTTTCTGGAAGTTCAATATCCTTCAAAAAAACAAATCGGGCGTTAAAAAGTGTTGGAAATGGTTGAAACCCCGATTTTTCGCTTTCGAATTCCCCGCTTCTTTGGCATGAAATTGTCCCGGGGACTGGGATCTTGTCAACCACAGTCGAGCGGAGCTTGTGATGTCACCGTGTTATGTTTTACCTCGAAGTTCCTTGGCCACAAGTGAAAAATACAAACGCAGAGTTAATTGAAAAGAGAAAATGTCTTGAGATTCAAGTGATTTCAATGATGACCGCCGCCCGGTTAGCTCATTGGTAAAGCACCGGACTATTGTACGGGAGGTTGCGGGTTCAAACCCCGGCCGGACCAACACGCAGGGTCTTTAAATAATTGAGGAGAAAGTGCTGCCTCTGTAATTACATCTGCAAACGGTTAAACTTTCTAGTCTTCTCGGATAAGGACGATAAACCGCAGGTCCCGTCTCACAACACTTGTTCCTAATAATCTGTGGGACGTTAAAGAGCCCACACACTGTTCCAAAAGAGTAGGGGACGTAGTTCCCGGTGTGGTGGTCTACCTTTCATCTGTCTTGACATTCATGTGTGGGTTGGGTGGGTGGGTGAGATCAAATATGGACTCAGTGATAGCGGCTTCCAGAGGTGCCTTTACAGGCTGACGTCCAATCTGACCCTAGAGAAGAATTGTAAACCGCCATGAAACTATGTGATATGTGCGGTATATAAATCCATTACCATTACCATTCACTTTATTCTGAGTCTTCTTGAGTCTCACATTGGCACTGAACCTGGAAATGGACTTCTTCTCATCTTTAAGGTTTCCAAACCCTCGAGATTAATGGAAGGGTTACTGGTGAAGCAACCAAGATAGGCGGAACACAAGATTGCATAAGACAGGTTCGCCAAAATCAACCTGATGTCGTTGAACAAATCGAACCCATTGCGCTCTTACAGCCGGATCAGAAGAAAATTGCGCGCCGATACGATACTTCCTCTGTACAGCTACCGTTCCTGCAAGTTGTCTTATTCGGGGTGAGAGCGACGCAAACGCTCCCGCCTGAAGATTTCGCTCACTTTTCAGCCATATTGCTTGCGAGCAAACATAACAATGTGACGTCACAAGTACATGTCATGTGATATTTTGGCCGCGCGACAATCGGCACACTTTTGAAGGCGAACAAGCGGGTATTTCGAAAGTGAAAAATCGGGGTTTTAGCCATTTCGGACACTTTTTTTAAATTTCGATTTGTTTTTTAGGGATATTGAACTTCCAAAAACGGGAATAAAAAATTTCGTGTCATATGCAATTTTAAAATAACAAAGTGACAAACGCGGACAGGTCGTAAAACATTGATGAGATGTTGGTAAATTTCAAAATTAAAGGTTGTCAAACAATAGCTCGGCTCTTCTTTTGGCTGAGCTAAATGTCTGTGTTGCTTAGCTTCCCCACATTTTTTATGATCATATCAGAGAATCTGGATTGAAATCTTGGGTAAAATTTAGTTTTCAGAAGAAGTACCTGACAGTCTGTGACAAAGTTTTCAAGCCGACAAATAAGTGACATCTGCGACTTAATGTGGCGTTTCACCAAAACACAAGATGAATGAATCATATACACCAAACAATAGAATTAGTAAAGCATTTTTGCTCGAATGTTCATAGCACTTTATTTTAGGCTACTGTGATGATTTATTTTTGTTTTTTAGCTTGTTTCAGTTTTTCGGTTTTAGTATTTCTGAAGTGTTGGTGTTTGTAGGTTTAGTGTTAATTGTGCAACTAATTAGTATTCATATATAAATGTAAACTGCAAAACGTGGTTGGTGGTTGAAGTGGAACAGTTGGTCACGGAAAGGAAGGTGACTTAGAGAGAAGAATTTTGAAGAGGAGTCGAACGACCTAAGGGCACAAAACACGTTTTCCTCGCTAAAAGACATTAGCAGACACCGACCAAGGTTCAAGGACAAAACCCATTTGTCAAAGGCGGTGTTCGTGGGCCCGAGGACAGAAAGAAGAAGAAGACGTTTTACTAAGAGAAAGGGCGAGTCGCGTTGACTGTAGACCTAGCTGCAAAAGGGAAGAAACAGCAAGGAGGTAAAAGTGACATTGACTGCCGAAAAGGTAACAGGGAAGGAATCATTTGGGAGAACGGGAGTAAAGCTGGTGGAGCACGTGTGGGGAGAGTGTTTCGGTTTGTTGGACAAGACATGCACAGGAAGTTAAAGGAACTGAGAGGAACCGAACTGTTGGCTGTAAACATTAGTTGGCTGTAAAATATTAGTGTAAAGTAATTAGCAAAAAAAAAAAAAAAGTATTATCGTTTAGGTTAAGTAAAAGATTAGGTAATTATTTAAGTAAGGTTAGTTTTATGCACCCAACTTAGTTGGTAATATTAACTAGTTTTAGGAATAAGAATTATTTACTTCGTAGTATTAATTTTTGCCGTGTTTACTTTTTTCCTATTCAATTAAATATTAGTCGTTTTAAATTCATGGTGGTGTGTTGTGGGACTGTGGGAAGGGGTGTGTGTGCTACGCTTTGTTTTTCCTTCCTTTTGTGGTGCGTGCTAAGGGAAATCGCTGGACTCACGTCACAGCTACCAACTTTTTCTTATTATAAAACAAAACAGCTAAAAACATGCGGCAATTGAAAACTCCTGTGGAATATTACATTGACGTCATTGATGTGTCAGTGATGTGTAGCCTTAAGGGTGGCATTTACAGTGTATCAATTCCCAAATTACCCTTAATGAGTTATGCTGATTTTTGTCACGAAATAGTTCGCGTGGTGTTTTTAATTATCATCTCTGTTAGTTGACAATCCCTAAAATAATCAATCAACACTGACTTGCCTACAGCTAATTTGAAGTTTTAAGTTGTGAGTATGAAGTTGGAAATTGCGTTATTTGGTCGCTTCAGTCATTTGCACCGTTCTGCAGATTAGTGCGTCTTGCTCTTCACTTTACTCTAACCTCTTTGAGTGTTTTCATGGGTAAATAGTGAAGTCAGACGTTGTTTTCCCCCGACAGGATTTAATTTACGGTGCTGAAGCAGCCTACAACGGTGAGTAGACAGGAGTGCTCAATGGAGCCGATCTGCAAAATAACCGCTCTGCAGGCCGATTTTGGGCTGGCTGGCAAAATGTTTGCTGAAATAAAAATCTTGCTGGCAGTGTTATTTTAACGAAATCTTGCCAGAATTTGTGTCCGTAATGAGTCTTACTGGCTGATAGGAATCAAAACACGTTATTTCTGGTAGTTGTCTCATTTCAGTTTTCATGCTGGCTGAGAGTACTGAGGGCGCACTTTTATCTGCGTGAGATTGAAAATAAAGTTAATGAAAAACAAACTGTCCTTGGGCTCGTAACGCAACTTTCAAGAGTCTCAACGTATTGAATAGCATGTGCTGTCAGTTGGCTTCGTATTTTGGTGGATTTTTATCTGCGAGAAGATAGGACTTCGGGGAAAAAAGTAAAAGTAAACAACACGGGATACAGATACAAGCCTACTGCCCGTCTGGGGAACGATCTGACATCCGAAATAAACCATTAGACATATTTTGCCCAAAAATTCAGTTAAAATCAATACTTAGCTGGCTGGGTATTTTTCTTCCTTACGCGACTGCTGGCTGGCCACCTGGAAAGATTCCATCCGTGCTGGCTGGCATTTCGTGTTTGTGGCATTTTCAACTTTGCTGGCTCGTTGAGAAACGACACGCTCGTAGCTGGCTGGGATTTTTATTTCTCAAAAGTTTTGCTCGCTGGCATTGAAGAGCGGTTATTTTTTTGCCAGGAAAGTTAAATATTAACGAAGATTGACAGGGGGACACTCAGCTAGTGTTTAGTACATCGTACGATAAAAATTCTCAGAAAAGGTCGTTGGGTACTCCTGAGTAGATAAACTTTCTTCCTTTGCCAGACTCATCCATGGTTCACGTTCAATAATTTTAATGGACATATTTAACTTCCTTTTCAAAGTGACCATATTTTTTTATGGATTCAGACCGTTCTTTAATAATTCGGTAAATATATGAACCCTGTGCTAATATATTTTTTACTAAATTCCCCGGTTTAGTTCTAAACTGTTAGTACTATGCTTGTGACTCTATGTAGCCTGAAGTGGTAGTTTTTCAGTTAGGATTCTTCTTCAACTGATACTGCAGTCGATGTGTTTTTCCAAAGAATTTAGCTGGATTTTACTGTTATTTAGTTGGAACAGAGAAAATAATGAAGCCTTCTCACGACACATAAAATTAGAATAGATACTCGTAGTATAAGACATGAACCTTTGTTGTAAGCCTTAATTAGAGTGGACTGAGAGTCTGAACCTGATTCAATCACGGACTGACCTTTCGTGAGTTTCGCATATTCTACGTATAGGACTCCGTTTTCTGTTCTTTCTGTTGATTGAGCTACGGAGCCGGGCAATGTGAAGGGAGTGGCAGACGTTTTGCGTGTCTTTTTTGCATTTTCGGGAGGTTAGGAGGTCAAATCGACCTGGCTATTTCATATAAGGGGTTACCACGGAGATTTCGCTGGTCCACAAAACCGAAGGCACTATCTTTCTTGTGACGCTTGTCACGCTAGCTGTCGTTAATTTCTAAACGATCACTGCAGCTACAATTCATTTATAAGTCCCCTTCAGAAGCTCCCTGCCTGGTATCAAAAGGCTGGGTTGATGGGTAGAGACAATCCTTTGAAAGAAAACAGATACGAGAAGCAATTTCACAGCACGTGAACCGCCGAAGTCATGGCGATTCACGAGAGAAGTTGTGTCTCTGGCCGTTCTTTAAGTGGAATCTGGGACCTGACATAAAAATTTTGCCGGGTTTTGTAAATAACACAATCGGTACAATATTTTGGCAGCATGACCAGGTGGCTCGACACAGTTCTAAAAGATATCTGAAATGGAAATTGGCGGACTTCCGTGTCGTCGTTACACAAGAAATACCCAGGATTCCACAGGGTCACAGACGCAAAAATTGCAGACAGTCAGAGCATCTGAAATCAAATAGCGGTATCCACGACGCGCTCAAGAAGAGAGCAGGAAAATGTGAACAGATTGCAAGAACTGAAGTCGAAGTTTGCTGCAAATGTAGACTCTTAACTTCAAGAGGAATTTTTGTGTTAAAACTTGAGGACAAAGTTGCGTATTTTTTGTGCCGTCCGAGGGCGTTTGGGGGTTTTGAAACAGAATTAATGCTCATATTCAATACAAATTGGGACTTTTGGCCAGTTTACTGGGTGCTAAAGTCTAAACAAATGATTATCTGGTAATAAAAACGGTTGGTTTCAATCATAGTGCGAGATTTGGAGATTTCAAAGCATGCGACGTTTACGTCGCAAATTTTGCTGTCCCGTAAAAAATGAGTTCATGGTATGAGTCACAATAAACACGATTGGCGTCTATTCCGAGTATTTCCTGAAATAGCCCCATAAGAATGAGCCCAGCGTCAGCATTTAAAATAACATGGTTCGCACTTTTAAAAAGATTTTATTGATTCAAAATGTCAAGTTTGAAAAAGTGCTCTTTCAGCCGCGAATCACCAAATAAATTCTGAACAACCACGTTCAATGTCGTGCTCATACTTCTGAGCATCTATAGTTAATTTTAATCGGTTGAAAGCTCCAAATTTGACAAAAGCACAGGACCCCAACCAACACACACAAAGTGGTTTTATTGTTGGCCGGTGAAGCTAAAGGTGCAAGCACACTCGAAAAGCCAAATGCAGGCTGTCCGGGTAAGGTAAAGGTAAATAGGATGACCAAGATGGATTATGTAGCGTCCAGAAGGTTAAAGGAAAGTGTCTCCTCTCTTTGAAAAAAGCTTCAAAACAAATGAGCACTCCATGGGAATTGGCAACTAACTCAACCTTTCGGTGGATCTCTAATATTACCATGGCTTAGATAACGAATAGGAAACACTTCTGGATAGGCTACTGGAGACGATATTTCTATCGAATGTAAGGAAAGGAATGCTGGGAACTATGTCACCCTTTTACTGTCTACTAGTTGGTTGTTCTAGTCAAGCGGCAAGCAGAACATATTAAAAAGGAGTATCTTTTTTGTCGAACGTTTACCTTGTATCAGCCTCAGCCAGCAGATATCAGTAAATCATGCGTAGTATCAAATCGATTCTGAGGCGAAAGCAAAACGTTTTCAACAAAGTAATGATTCTAGTGCAAATAAAATTGCTCTGTCACAGACAAGGCCACAGACAAGAGCTCTCAAATTTGTCAACAAATGTAAAGGGTCTGCAGCATTGTTTTTCTTAAATCGGAAGGTTCCGTGTGTTGAAAATCACTAGTTGGTAGCTTGACTAGATCGGTGGCTTTATACAGATAAGTTGCTTTCTCATGTGCGCAGGTAGGCCATCGTATTAATTAGGATACTTCACAAATTAATGTGATCAAGTAAGCTGAAGCCACTCAAAAGGCACTAAGGCCACATGGTAGCGGGCATTACCCCTTAAATCTACCAAAGCAAAGATTGAGCCCAAGCATTAGCAGCCATGGACAGCTGTTTCGGCCTTGTTAGGCCTCATCAGCATGGCATAGCTAATGCTCAGGCTCAAGTACCCACATATCAATAAAACAAGCAATGAAAACGTAAAGCTTGTGGGATGTGGCTGGAGTGACAAGGATACTTCACAAATTAATGTGATCAAGTAAGCTGAAGCCACTCAAAAGGCACTAAGGCCACATGGTAGCGGGCATTACCCCTTAAATCTACCAAAGCAAAGATTGAGCCCAAGCATTAGCAGCCATGGACAGCTGTTTCGGCCTTGTTAGGCCTCATCAGCATGGCATAGCTAATGCTCAGGCTCAAGTACCCACATATCAATAAAACAAGCAATGAAAACGTAAAGCTTGTGGGATGTGGCTGGAGTGACAAGGATACTTCACAAATTAATGTGATCAAGTAAGCTGAAGCCACTCAAAAGGCACTAAGGCCACATGGTAGCGGGCATTACCCCTTAAATCTACCAAAGCAAAGATTGAGCCCAAGCATTAGCAGCCATGGACAGCTGTTTCGGCCTTGTTAGGCCTCATCAGCATGGCATAGCTAATGCTCAGGCTCAAGTACCCACATATCAATAAAACAAGCAATGAAAACGTAAAGCTTGTGGGATGTGGCTGGAGTGACAAGGATACTTCACAAATTAATGTGATCAAGTAAGCTGAAGCCACTCAAAAGGCACTAAGGCCACAGCTTACTTGATCACATTAATTTGTGAAGTATCCTTGTCACTCCAGCCACATCCCACAAGCTTTACGTTTTCATCGTATTAATTAGCTATGAGGTTTTGACTTCCCTTGAAGAAAAGGAGGCTCGCACCAGATGTTTTGGCCTTGGGTTGTACCTGTTGAAATCATAATTTACCATAGAAGACAAACTTCGATTTCCTTGACACCAAAACATCTTTTTGGCGCATGATCAAAGCTTGTTCTCGCATTGTATTCCAAGCAGCAGCTGTTGTCATAGCGACGAAAACGCGTGGTCACTCTTTTTGAACAAGGCCAATTATCTCGAAATTAAATCCAGTCAGACACTTCATAACGAAACTTGAAGAATGTAAACTACTCAAGTCCGGATACTTGCAGGCTTACTTGCAGAGCGGATTCGACTAAATTGCAACTTAAGTTTTGTTCATTCCTGAATTTTTTTCAAGCTTTACGGGGAAACATTAAACTCTTGCACTGTTTTTCTCTGTTCAAGGAATTATCATGGTATCAAAACATTTTCAATTTCCATTGAGGCTCCTAGGTGACTGTAATTGTAAGGTATTTAAGGCCCGGTTCAAACGTCGAACTTTACATGTGCCGAACCTTATTATTAGGTTCGGCACATGAAAAGTTCGACGTTTGAATCAATTAGGATCAACACTTTTGCATTTGGATACTTGACAAATTAGTGTGATTAAGGAAGCTGAAGCCACTCTAAAGGCACTAAGGCCACAAGGTAGCGGGCATTACCCCTTAAATCTACCGAACCAAAGATTGAGCCCAAGCGTTAGCAGCCTTTAGAGTTGCTTCAGCTTACTTGATCACATTAATTTGTGAAGTATCCTTGTCACTCCAGCCACATCCACAAGCTTTACGTTTTCATTGCTTGTTTTATGGATATGTGGGTACTTGAGCCTGAGCATTAGTTATGCCATGCTGATGAGGCCTAACAAGTTGGGATAACTGCTGATTGGCCCACATAGCAGCATCTTCACCCCCCAAGTTGTTAGCATGACAAAAGGTGATCAACCGGATGAGAATGCGAAAGCGGATGAGAATGCGGATGGTGATGTTGTCGCCGAAACGCCAGTCTTATTTTCCGAGGAAAGCAATACTTCCCAGGGGTCCAAGTCCCCAGAGGCTGAGCGAGAAGATTTATTTCGTTCCTGCACCGAGTGTTTTGCAGGATTTATATGCGAGCGGTGCTCCTTTTACTAAAGTCCCCGGCAACACGTGGTCGTTTGGAAAAAATGGTGTACGTCTGAAGAAGGAGTTATCTGTGTACTTCACAATAGACACCCTCTGCTCTAGCCAAGACATTCTAGAAGGGCTTGACTAAGCGGGCCTGGACATTAACACGATTAATTCAATACAGCGCCGCGCTTCAAACAACACGTGGATTGTGTCCTTTGAATCTAGTGACGCTAAAAATGTTACCCTCGGCCTTCAAGAAGTTTGGTTCAATGGTTGCCAAGTTTTCTTGGGGGATTGTGAAAGGAAAGTAGTGCTTGTTAAAGTTTTTGAAGCTCCGACCGAATTGCCGGATACGATTTTAATTGGGCGGCTTTCGGCGTACGGAAAGGTTTTTTCTTTTCGTCGAGACAGAGTTGCGTCTTCTATTTCTAATGGGATTCGTACTGCTCGAATGCGCCTTCAGATGGACATCCCGTCCACTGTTTTTATTGCAGGCGAGTTCATTCGTATCTGGTATCCAGGTCAACCGAAGACCTGTCGTCGTTGCGGGGACTCTGATCATTTGGCCGCGAGTTGTTCCTCTATTCGTTGTTTCAATTGTGAGAAACCTGGACACCGCATGGAGGATTGCAAGGAGTCTACTCGGTGTTATATTTGCCGTTCGAATGAGCATCCCGCCCTAGATTGTCCATTCTTGTTGCACAGTGCAAACATTGACGTTCAGCCTTCCAATTCATCATATGCTGATGTTGCGAAGACGGGGGCCGCGTCGGGCGGGGCATCTACTCAATTGAATTTCAATGGTAAAAAGGCTCAGCGAAATTCCCCTAAGATGAATAGTGCGACGGTAGCACCCGAGAAGAGTGAGAAGGAGAGGAAGATAGAGGAAAGGAAGCAAGAGGACAGGAGGAAGGAAGAAGAAAAGAGGAAGGATGATACGAAGGAAGATCGTAAGAGAAACTCTCGAAAAAATGCTGATGCATCGTTGGACAGTGAGCGGGTTCGCGATCGTCCACGCGAGTCCCGTGAGTATGATCGTGAACACGATGGACACCGGGACCGTGAGTACGACCGTGCTTCGACGCGGGACCGCGATCGGGATCGCGATCGCCGTCGTGAGCGGGATTACTGTAGGGATGATAGCCGTCATAGATTAAGAACCCGTGAGCGAGATCACAGCAATAACTCTGAATCTGACTCTGATGATGCGTCTGAGTGGGTAAGAGTACGAAGGAGGAGGAGGGGTCGCCATTAGCCCAATGCTAAAAGTTGCCACCTTAAATGCTCGGGGGTTAATTACCCCCGCTAGATGTGATCTAGCCTTACACGAATTGTCTCGGGCTGATTTTGATATAGTCTTATTACAGGAGACTCATGTCTCTTGCAAATTACAAGCTGATAAAATTGCGCGGAAATGGTCTGGTGATTGTCTCTGGTCTTTTGGGAGTGGCCGGTCGGCCGGTGTTGGCTTGCTTGTCTCTCATAGATTCCATGGCAAGATTTCTCGATATGTTTTTGATTCTGATGGCAGAGTTATTAGTGCATTGGTGCTTTTGGGGTCACGCAAATTTAATATTGTAAAAATTTACGCTCCAAATACCGTTTCTGAGCGCAGGGCCTTCTTCGAAGGATTACATTCCTATTTTCTTTCTCCTGTTCGTTTGATCGCTGGCGATTTTAATTGTATTGATAATGTTCTTGATCGCTCTTGCATTGCTCTGAAAATCGCCTGCCTGGTAAACATGTTCTTCGTAATTTCATGTCTGATTGCTCACTTGTTGACATTTGGCGTAAACAAAATCCTCATGGAATTTCTTTTACTTGGGCTAACAGTTCTCAGGCATCGCGCCTTGATCGTTTCTTGGTTTCTCAAAGTTTAGTGAAATACGTTTGCTTGAACAAAGTTTTACCGTGTCCTTTTTCGGACCATGATTTTGTTGTTTTAAATCTGTCTGTTGATAATCGCCCTGGTCCTCGAAACAGTATTTGGAAATTTAACACTGCCCTTTTGTGTGATGTAGACTTTAAGCGTGAATTGTCAGCGCTCATTAATAGTCACAAGGATCGTATTGCTGATTTCTGTTCTCTGGGGAAATGGTGGGATAGTTTAAAACTTGTTATCCGCAACGCATGCATTGGGTTTTCTTATCGTAAGTGTAAAATTGCCAATCTCGAACGTAATCGCTTGACTAAACGTTTAATCTGGGCCAAGCATGCCTTTTCACAAGGTGACCATTCTATGTCTTCGGAAATAAGAGACCTCGAAAGTGCCCTTTCGTCCCTCCTATTACGGGAGGCGGAGGGCCCGAAAATTCGCTCACGTGCCAAGTGGATCGAGGAAGGTGAAAAGCCAAATCGGTATTTTTTTCGGCTCGAGCAAAAGCGAGCTGAGAAGAATTCCTTTGGTTGTCTCTTTGATTCAAATGGTGTGGAGAAAACGTCACAGTCTGATGTCGAGTCTATTCTTGTCCACTTTTATAAAAATCTTTTCACCAAAGATGACCTTGACGTACAGATTCAAGCTGAAATAATTGACGACGTTGAATTTTCATTAACAAACCCTTGAACGCGAAAGCTGTGAAGGTGAAATAACGAAATATGAGCTTTTTTCTGCCCTGAAAGGCCTTCAGACTGGTAAATCGCCTGGGTCTGATGGTCTTCCGCCTGAATTTTATCTGTCTTTCTGGGATGATTTGGGCGACATTCTCGTTTTAGTTCTTAACGAAAACTATCGTTTGGGGGTCCTAACTGACAGCCAGCGTGACGGCCTCTTGCGCTTGCTGTACAAAAAGGATGATAGGCGATTGCCGAAAATTGGCGTCCAATATCTCTCCTAAACACAGATTATAAACTGGCATCCAAGGTAATCACAGAACGTTTAAAACCGGTGATGAGTTCTATTGTTCATCACGATCAAACGTGCGGCGTAGTGGGAAGATCGATTTATTCTAACTTACAGTTAATCCGTGATACACTCGATATGATTGACAAAACTGATGAAACTGGCATTCTTGTTACGCTAGACCAGGAAAAAGCTTTTGATCGCGTTGACCATGGTTTTCTTATGCGCACTCTTTCTAAATTGGTTTTGGTCCTTCCTTGTGTTGCTGGGTGCGTCTCTTTTATAATGATGTCTTTTCACGTATTATCTGTAATGGCAATCTCACTAACGCCGTTTTCCTTGAGAGGGGAGTGAGGCAGGGTTGTCCCTGTCTCTCCTTCTTTATGTCTTGGTATCGGAGGTTTTGTCAACTCAAATCAGGAAATGTAAGCAAATCGAGGGCTTCCGGCTTCCCGGAGCTGGGGGTCTTCAATTGAAAATCTCCCAGTACGCCGATGATGCCACTAATTTTATTTTAATTCTCTCTGTCATCTTTTGCGTGTTGTACATAAGTATGAACTAGGCTCAGGCGCCAAGCTCAACTCCTCCAAGTCAGAGGCTATGTGGCTTGGGCGGTGGAGAACGAATGGCGCCTCTCCCTTCGGTTTAAATTGGGTATCGAAAATGAAAATTTTAGGGGTTTACTTTTCAAATGGCCTAGTATCTGGAATATAACTGTAAGTATAACTGGAAATCGAAGCTTGACAAACTAGAAACCGTTCTTAATTTATGGAAACAGAGAGAGCTGTCTTTTTCAGGCCGTGCAATGATTGTTAATATACTTGGCGCTAGCCGGTTTTGGCACGTGGCCAAAATTATCGCGCCTGCCAATTGGGTTTGTGATCGTTTTCATCGTCTCGTATGGTCTTTTAATTGGAAAGGTAAAACGGAGAGCGTCAGTCGGCAGCGTTGCTGCGCGCCTATCGAACTTGGTGCCTTAAACGTTGTTGACTTTCGTTCTAAATGTGTTAGTCTTCGTCTCTCTTGTTTTTGTAGTCTCCGCGATAATTTTGGTGGCCACAAATAGCATTATCTGGCCCGTTATTTTATCAGGAATCGCCTAGCAAGACTTGACGCGCGATTTGCTCTTGCTTCGAATCTGGTTCCGTCTTCATCGGAGCCTTCTCTTTTTTACCGTAGATGTCTAAACATTTTCCAGCAGCTATTTGATAAGTATGGTGCGTTACCTGACGATCTTTTTTGTAAGGAAATTTATTTGCTTTTATCTGATTTCCCACGTGCTGCGCCTAGGTGTGCCAGCTTGTGGAGGTCTGTTGTGGGCCGTCCCATAGAGCGGTGGACCTCGGTTTGGCGCAAATCGCGCCTTAAGTTAATTGAAAATCGCAAAAATGATGTCTTATGGCTTTCTGTTACATAATGCAGTTCGAGTCAGGTCCATTCTTAAATCTTGGGGTTATCTTAGTTCTGATTGTTGTGCTGTGTGTTTGCGCAAGGAAACTTCTGAACACTGTTTTGTTTCCTGTCCTAGAGTGATCCGGGTCTGGAATTATTTTGTTCCCTTTCTTTCTCGTCTTCGGGGCTCTCCTTTTGTGTTATCCTTTTCTTCTGTTCTCTTTCCTCTCTCTGATGCTCCGTCTTCCCCTACTCTTCCTATCTTTCACTATTTAGTTGCTTCGATCTTGTTTTTTGTTTGGCGAACCCGAAACCTAGCGACTTTCCGAAATAACGTTTTAGATTCTCGCGCCATTATTGATATGATTATTAAAGATGTCAAATTGCGTATCCGCTGTGATGCTTTTGACAGCGTTAGGTTTTATTGGTCCACTAATAATATTATTTGCTCTGTCAATGCAGATAACGAGGTTGTCTTTAATTTGTAAGTTGTAATCCTCCTTCCTCTCTCAGGGCATATTCTTGTCCGGTTTCTGCAACTTTTCTTTTAACACGTATTAGTGATGTCCTTTAATTAGTGATGTCCTCGGTTGCTTTAATTGATGTACTAATTTATGCAATTGTCATTTTGAACTTCATCTTTTGTAATTAGTGCTTTTCTTTTTGCGTTCGTCGTCATATTGTATTGTATTTGCTCTTTTTATCAACGTTACTTTCTGGTACTTCCTACTGCTACCTTCGCTACTTCTTCTTCTTCTGCTACCTTCGCTACCTTCTGGCCTTAGTGCCTTTAGAGTGGCTTCAGCTTACTTGATCACATTAATTTGTGAAGTATCCTTGTCACTCCAGCCACATCCCACAAGCTTTACGTTTTCACTTTTGTGTTTGGGTCGACCTTGCCGTTCTATTCAACTGTGCCAGTCATCCAAACGTTTGATCATTTAAAAATGAACTTGATCAAGTCCCATTTTTTCAGTGGGTTCAAGCTTAAATTAGAGGGATTTTCCCATACCCTTCTTATCTGTCATCTTATCTTCTCATCTGTCTTCCTATCTGTCTTATCTTAGTTCATAGTATAACATCCTTTCGTATAACATCCATAGCTTGGGTATAACATCCATACCTCGGGCATAACATCCATACCTTGGGTCTAACATCCATACCTCGGGCATAACATCCATACCTTGGGTATAACATCCATACTTTAGGTATAACACCCATACCTTGAGTATATAATCCATACGGTGAGTTTAACATCCATTCATTTGGTATAACATCCATACCTTGGGTATAACATCCACACCTTTGGTATAACATCCATACCTTGGGTATAACATCCATACCTTTGGTATAACATACATACCTGTGGTATAACATCCATAGCAACACCTTCCGAAATAAAATGGGTTTTTCCAAACGTGCCATTTTCCGTCGACCACGTGGATACGCCTCGAAGCGTGTAATTTTTTTATCGTAAATCTAATATTTCCAGCAACAACCAAACTAGTACAGTAATGAATAAGCCTTTATTTAACCACTAGGTCAATTTAATAGTCACAGTATATTAACAGTTCTGAATCTACACCTTGAATTCAGTGGAAATTTTCCACACATATTAAAGAAATGCAAAGGTCGGGAGACCAAGGGAAAAACTAAAACTAACATACGAACACATTCTTACGGCCGGCGTAATTATAGTAGCAGAAAGGAAGTGCAAAGTGTGTTACGATCCAGTGGAAGACAGCAGTTCAGTAGCAAGTTCTCACTGCCTACCTGTCAATAAAAAAGAAGATAATAGAAAGGAGATTGTACATAATTATAATTGTGCCTGTTTTGTATTCAAACAGATAATATAATACCAAATTCTTGGAATAAGCGTGAGACTAGCCGGGGTAATAACATCCGCTCTGACTGAAGCTAGAAACATTACGTTTGCACCGACACGGCTTGTCTTGTACTGTTTCTCGCCATGGTACGAGTGTAATTTGTCAAAAGTCTGGCAGTCTACATTTAGCTATTTGCAAACCATGTTTTCTTTAAATTGAATAAAAGAATGCACCATCATTCGCATTTTAAATCTCAAATACACAGCGAAAGAAACATCTTGGGAGAGCGAAGTGCTCTCCGCCTGACAACATTCGTATATACAAGCTACGGCGAGTGCATGAAATAGAAAGAGCCCAACCTAAAACTCGATATACCCTTTACAATAATAATTATAACCTTTATTTACCCTCGGCAGTATTTATAGCACAAAGGCTAGTGGGACCGAGCAAATACAGAAACAAATAATTCAAATAAAGAAATTAGCATGATACCCCAGCTGGCCGGAGGCAAACCAGTTGGCTATTTACAAGAATGACCGAGGAGTTGAACCAGGGACTAACACCAGCTAGTTTGAACCCGGGGTGACCGCATTAAAATCCAGCGCCCCAAACCACTCGGCCATCCTGCCTCCTCAAATAACATAACCATAACTAACATCTCTAACTAACCTAAACGATTTTATACATTTATGTTTGCAAGTAGAACAAAGTGGACCACGTCGCTTTCGATTCTCACCACAGGGCACCCAGACAATCTGTTTGTGTGACCCTTTGTTATTTTATAGTAAATGTATGGGATTTACAATATGTTTCATGCTCTAGCGAGAATCGCTAAATATATGTATTGAACAACGATAAATAAAAGTTAAATTGTCTTACCTGTGGTGTACGGCCGTCCTTCTTTTTGTCTCAATAGTGATATTTTAAGCGATTTTGTCGTGTTTTGTCTTCGCCGCCGACTGTGGTATTTCTTTGCGACACTCAATTTAAGCCAGGAATCATTGAAGTAAGTGGAACTGTTGTAGAACTTACACTCAGTAAAACGACCTATTTCGTTCTTCACCGCTGAGGAGTCTCGCTCCTGAGTGAGCGGCGGAAATCGAAGGCCAGTTTTAGCCGTTGCAAATGCAGGTGAAGGCAGTGTTGTTTGAGTACACAGGACGAAAATGAAATTCAGTCGCTTGAGGGACCTTGAATTAACGTGCGACGTAAACTAGGCCTAAGTGTGTGTAGTACGGCACAGAGTCCGGAAGGGTTATATATCATGGTTATCAAGTAAAGATCAAGCATGGCTCGATTAGCTCAAGTGAAATGTGGCTTCTTTCGGGATTTAAAATGTGAGCAAATGCATGCATTTTTCTCAGCCAGCAGGTTGAAATGTAGGATTTCACTTCTTGAGTAATCTTGTTTAAATTTCGTCTCCGCACATTACACGTAGTTATTAACTATAGATTTTAACTGTAGTGTGGAATTCTGTTCTGAATAAATGTCAGTAATTATGAACAACCTTATGCAACTGCGCTTTAATCGCGTGTTAACACGGAATAACTCCACTGAAATGTATGCTTGCAGTCAAGTATTTTCATGTTCTTGAGGAAATTACGTTTTATATGTAGAGCAAAATTTAGCTTTTTTCACAGACAAGTTCCGGATTTTTGTGGAAAAACACATTTTACTTTGGAAAGCGTTTACCTTGGGTATATCCATACCTTGGTATAACATCCATACCTTGGGTATAACATCCATACTTTGGTATAACATCCATACTTTGGTATAACATCCATACCTTGGGTATAACATCCATACTTTGGGTATAACATCCATACCTTGGGTATAACATCCATACTTTGGTATAACATCCATACCTTGGGTATAACTTCCATACCTTGGGTATAACATCCATACCTTGGGTACAACATCCATACCTTTGGTATAACTTCCATACCTTGGGTATAACATCCATACTACTGTACTATGAAGTCGGTACTTGTATATTTCCATCCTGGTTTACGTGCATCTTAGAGTGTTGTGATATTGGATTAAATCCACATACTCGATGAAAAACATCCATACATTTCGTAATTTTGGATCCGTGGTATGTGTTTGTATATTTAACGCTTTGTCAAAGATAACGAAGTCTTTCATTTCTAACTGACTGCCCTCTCTCCAAGATTTTTTTAAGGTTGTCTTTTTGATTTTCGCAGGCTTATGATTCCACACGAAATCGAAAACCATTTTATTCACTTCTTCGGCGAAGTAAGAAGGTGTTTCCATAGAACTACAAAAAAAAAAAAAACTTTTGAAAGGGCTAAAGATTTAACAACATTTATTCTTCCGTAAAGTGAGATGGCTCTTTGTGACCAGAAGTTTAAAGTTTTCTGTAGCTGTGCCAGTTTATTGACGAAGTTTCTCTTGTTTTATAACTCACCATCGAACGAAAAATGCGTGCCTAACGCATAAACAGGCTCTTCACTTATTTGAAGATTTAAAATTCCGTCTATTTTATTTCTCATCGAGCCAAGCCACAGCATTTCGGATTTTGATACATTTATTTTCAGCCCGGCACATCTTTGGAAACTGGAGAGCAGTACAAAAAGATTACCTACAGAATGAGCGTTGGCAAGGAAAGCTGTAGTATCATCCGCATATTGTGATAATTTAACTTCTTTGTTCTCGTCTATTTTGATGCCTTCTATTTCACTGGAATTTCTAATATTCTATATATACTTCTATGGCAAAGACAAATACCATACCAGAGAGGGGGAAGCCTTGGCGGACTCCTCGTTCCAGAAGGAAGTGGTTAGGCGGTTAGGAACACTACGTAAGCAGTAGTGAAATATAATATGGTATTTGAACTGAGTGGAATACAATTTGGTCTGAAATCATACGCGTGATTTCAAAATCGAACGAGCGCGCAGTGCGAGTTTAATTTGAAATAACAAGTAGACCAAAATTGCACAACACGAAGTTTATTACACACGTTTTCAAATCACAGTTTTTTTGGCAATAGTAATATTTATTTATCCCTGAAATGTCATTCATAACACTGTTCATTTTCAGTTTGATGGATTTCAAACAAAAATGGTGCGATTCTTGAATAAATTGCACTATTGAGAGCCAATCAGATTGCAAGGATCACCAGTGATTTCAAAATTTGGTGTTATAAGTCTGAAAAAATTTTAGGTTTGTACGGGAGTCGAACCCACGATCTCTGCGATGCCGTTGCAGTGCTCTACCAAATGAGCTAACAAGCCTGAACTGGGAGCTGGTCATTTTGTCGGTTCGTAATAAGCCCGTGAGTAATGAATAAATAACCATCATATATTAGAACTGAATTTCATATATTCACGGTCATTAAAAGATAGTTACCAAAATTATAGAAGAGTATATGAAACGAGCTCGGTGTCACCCATTTTTAATCGGAATACCTGTAGGTATATTACAAATCATGTTAGACATCGGTTTTTCTTCCTGTGCAACAAAATGCCCAGTAGGAACACGTGGAGGTGTTTCATTGGTCAATGCACAATAGAAAGCACGTGGCGTCGTTTACGTAATTCGCAAATTTTCATACGATTGTTTTCGTTTAATTTGACACCTTCCACCACCTGACCCAAGTGAGCGCTCAAGGTTATACTGACTCCACCTCGAAAGACCTTTATTTACTACAACTTAATATATAGTTACTATTTACTATCCGCACGGCCCAGTTGCTCAGCGCAATTAGCTTTTGCTATTTCTGAGTGGCTGTGCTCTCTTCTTTCAACAATTATTTCCATTAAATAATTTACTTCTTTCTATCAAGAGCAACAATAAAGATTGTTGTTGTTGTTGTTTTTGTGCGTTCTGTTTGCAGTTTCTCAAGGGTACGGGGTCAAGGCGATCTCGTTATTCCATATAAGGGGTTCCAATAGAGATTTCGCTGGGTCACAACACCGAAGGCTCTATCTTTGTTGGCACGCTCGTCACGCTAACTGTCTCTTGATTTTAAGCGTTCACTGCAGCTGCAATTCGGCTGGGTCGGTGAGTATTGGCAACCATTGAAGGAAAACAGAGGTGAGAAGCAATTTCACAGCATGTGGACCGCCGAAAGTCATGGAAATTCACGAGAGAAGTTGAGTCTCTGGCCGTTCTGTAAGTGGATTCCGGGACCTAACATGACAATTTTGGCGAGTTTTGACTTGGAAATAACACAATCGGTACAATATTTTGGCAGCATAACCGGGTGGCTCGATACAGTTCTAAAAAATATCTGAAATGGAAATTGGCGGACTTCCATGTCGTCGTTACACAAGAAATACCCAGGATCCCACTGGGTCACAGACGCGAAAATTGCAAACAGTGAGAGCAACTGAAATCAAATAGCGTAATCCACGACTTTTCTTACGTATACAATGCGTGACATCTGGATTGCGTCTGAGAAACCTGCCTCATACATCAAATCGCCTTGTGTTTTCGACTTCTGAATAACCAATATGTTAAGAGAGGTGTCTATTTGAATGTTTTTAAGTTTCGCCGGAGAGAAATAATGTTTTGAGAGAGCCAATGTAAGCTCCAGATAATTCCCCTGGTTTACTACTGCCACGTTCTATATTTAGAGCTTTTAGAAGATAAACAACGAATATGGACGGCAACTCTAACTAAAGGAAAAGTTAAGGTGGCTTTGAATCCACTCCTGCAAATATTTTTAACTTTGCAAGAGGTTGTATTTTATTATGTTAGTTATTTCCCGACAATAAAAAATGGGGGTCTCCGAGCTCGTTTTTTCGTCATTGTCTCCTAAAACAAATATTAGGGGTGTTTTTAACAGGTTAAAGTGTTTCTATGGTAACCTCTTATTCTTATTTTGTGAATGACAATAAACTACTTAAAGACAGATCTTCCTTATGATGAGTTTCATATGACATCTCCTTTTATTGGGTGTAAATGAATTTGATTACCTCATTAGCAAGCGTCATCTATCCCTCGATGCAAATTTAGCCATGCTGCTGTGGAGTTTGGTCTTGCTCTGAAACTTTGGCGCATTAACAGGAAATTGTCAATGATGTTACTTTCCCTTTTGATCATTTTCATTGCAAAACAGGTTTGCTTTTCAGGCTCTTGGATTTTTTTTGAATCTTAAGTCCTCTTTAGCAAAGTGTTTTCTGTAAACGCTGGCTAAAACACACGTTATTTCCCCAACAGGATTTGTTTTATGGTGCAAAAGGTGCTCTAAACGGTAAGTGGATAGCCTCGATTTCCTAGTTCGCCTCGTCCACATTTTGAGGAAGCACATTACCACGTGTAGGATTTTGTATTGATATAATCATATATTTTTGTTAATTTAGTTTGTATTTTTTTAAAGCTTCTACTATCATATTTATCACCTTCAAATTTTTATCCGTGAAAGTGCGTTTGGATTCATATCAAATAAATCAACTAAGGCAGCAAACGGCAAGAACGTTGTTGCAAAATAAACAGTGGAGAAAGCAAAGCGAAATGTCGCAATCGCAACGCGTAAATCGGGCATGCGCGCAATGCTGGCGAAGGGACCGATAAAAATGCTGCATAAAATAAATTCATAAAAGTGACTTGAGTGTTATCCGCGAGAAACTGTTTTGTGTGTCAATGCCATTGTCAAACTTGTGAGCAAGCGTCGGTTGAACAATTTTCTGACAAAAAAATCGAGCTTGCGTGTTGAAGTCTAAGTGAGCGCGAACATCGAAAGATAAAGACGCAAAAAAATGAAAACACGCGGTCTTCCGTTTTTCCTATGCAAATGTATCGATCATTTTTCCAAATTTCCCAAAGGCTATCAGGTAATTTAGCCCGTGGTCACTTTGCATGTGGCACACGCTATTACTGCATTAGCTGTCAACACTCGATGCAGCTTGCCTCGACACTGATAGTTTCGTCAATTTTTTTCGCGTAATTTAAACAAACTCGCTTCTTTTATGAAACCATTAATGGATTGCCAGTATTTGTTGTAGCAAAACTTGCAGCACAATTCAGACCAGGCATGCAGACTTTGACTTTGTTGTCAGTTGTCACTAAAGGGATAAGATAAGCAGTCTTTTTCTAGGAAAGAAAAGCCAATAACGTTTTTTTTTTCTTGGTCAAAGTTTACTTATCCTTTTTAATGACATCATTAACTATTCCGACAAGAAAAGCTCTGAAAAGCACCTGTTCCTCCCCCTGAATAAATGTTGCGTATAAGTCAACGAATTCATCAGCGCTGCTCCTAACAACTGCAACACGAACGCCTTTTGAGAAAATTGAGCCCAGCGTAAAATATCGAAATGTAAAACAATAGGATTGGTTGTAAGCCAGGAAAGTAGGGAGTAAATGATTTTAATGGGCATTGGCCAAGGGGAAGTTGCCATGTGTTTTACAGTTCAAAATATTTTTTTTCCGATTTTTCACTCACAACCATAATTGGAAGGTCACGTGCCTATAATAAAAGACGCAACCAGCACTTTAAAATTTAAGCGAGCGCGTTCATATTTTTCAATGATACAGCGGGAAGAAACGCCTACTTACCTAGCTCCACCCTTCACACCAGGAGGCGCATACCATAACACCATCTACCTAAGCCGCCCTCTCTTGTAATGCTGCAGCTTTGGCCACGCTAAAATTCGTCCATCCAGCCTTGTCCTTTTCTTTCTCAGCAATCCTGTCTTTGACCTTTCTCTTCCCTAACGCCCCTCAGACCTTCACCCTAATGCACTCATACAGTGCTTCTCGCATGGTCGCCTGAGTACATATCCTAACCTGTTCAACCCTCTACACCCCACCTGACAACTGATTTTTTTTGTCTCTGCTAGTACCACCCCTCTTTTCATGTGTGTGTGACCTTTTACTGCCATCTGATCCAGAATATCCTTCCAAGAGATTGGTATTGCTTTCTTTCATCAACCATCGTGATCTTCCATGTTTTCCACCCATGCATTAAAAAAGCTGTATGTTGGTCCTTCTCCCAAATCCTCTAGCTTCCCACACCTTCCTTTGTCTTTAGTCTTTTGAGCTTGCTGCAGTCACTCCTATGTACACCTCAGGCCCCTGGTCTACGATAGGTCCTAGGGAAACAAATTCATTCACATCTCCCAACTGTTCACAACTGATTATGAGTCCACAGTCCTCTCTTTACCTTGACATTGCTCCGCTATGGTGGCAGAAATCTGCAACGTAATAACTCCTTGTTTGGAGATAAACTTCAAGGCGTACTTCGCGAAGACTCCAAGGCTATTTGTGGTACATTTCGAGAAGAATTATCGAAACGGTGTATAAAGTAAGTAAACCGAATAAATGAATCAATCAATCAATGATAGCTATAACACTGTTAAAAACTAAAGCTACGCTTCAGGTAGTCAGTTCTAGGTCTCGGAAAAGAGAGTTTTAGAGAGAGTTTTCCCTTCCCTTGGCATCTCGAAGATAATAACTCAAAATTAATATATTGCAGAAATAGGCTGGGAAGAGTTTATTAGTGCACTTTTACACTAAGTATGCCTTTCGTTTCGCCCTTCCAATTGATAAGTTCTCCCAAACAAGTGAATTAAAAATAAATCTAGAGTTGATGTCATAGGTTGAATTGGTAATAACTCTGGCGGGGCGATTTTGTAGTTTTTGACGTTTATCACTCAGATGTTGCGACAAGCCAAGAAACACTACAGTAGTCAAAGTCAGAGCTTTTTCTTTCATCAGGTAAAAAACATTTTAAAGATATATCTGCTGCCATGTTTTCAGCTCGGTAGCGTGCTTTATTATGTTTCAAAAATAGAGCAGTTTGAATTCTGACTTTTTTTTAACAATGCGTGACATCAGGATTCCTTCTGAGAAACCTGCGACATACATCAAATCGTCTTGTGTTTTCGACTTCTGAATAACGAATATGTTAAGAGAAGTATCTGTTCGAATGTTTTCAAGTTTTGCTAAAGAGAAAAAATGTTTTGAGAGACACAGAGTAAACTCCAGATGTTTCCCCTGATTTACTACAGCCACGTTCTATATTTAGAGCTTTTAGAAGGTAAACAACGAATGTGGACGGAACGGAATATGGACTCAAACCAGGAAAGTTAAAGGTGGAATACACTCTGAATACACTCCTACAAAAGTGTTTAACTGGGTCACCGAGCTCGTTTTTTCGTCATTGTCTCCTAAAACCAATATGAGGGATGTTTTTAACAGGTTAAAGTGTTTCTATGGTAACTTCTTATTCTTATTTTGTGAATGACAATAAACTGCTTAAAGACAGATCTTCCTTATGATGAGTTTCATATGACATCTCCTTTTATTGGGTGTAAATGAATTTGATTACCTCATTAGCAAGCATCATCTATCCTTCGATGCAAATTTAGCCATGCTGCTGTGGAGTTTGGTCTTGCTCTGAAACTTTGGCGCATTAACAGGAAATTGTCAATGATGTTACTTTCCCTTTTGATCATTTTCATTACGACACAGGTTTGCTTTTCAGGCTCTTGGATTTTCTTTGAATCTTAAGTCCTCTTTAGCAAAGTGTTTTAAAAACGTTATTCCCCCAACAGGATTTGTTTTATGGTGCAAAAGGGGCTCTAAACTGTAAGTGGATAGCCTCGATTTCCTAGTTCGCCTCGTCCACATTTTGAGGAAGCACATTACCACATGTAGGATTTTGTTATTGATAAAATCATATATTTTTTTTTAATTTAGTTTTTATTTCTTTAAAGCTTTTACTATCATATTTATCGCCTTCAAATTTCTATCCGTGTAAGTGCGTTTGGATTCGTATCAAATAAATCAACTAAGGCGGCAAACGGCAAGAACGTTGTTGCAAAATAAACGGTGGAGAGAGCAAAGCGAAATGTTGCAATCGCAACGCGTAAATCGGGCATGCGCGCAATGCTGGCGAAGGGAGCGATAAAAATACTGCATAAAATAAACTCATAAAAGTGAGTTGAGTGTTATCCGCAAGAAATGTCTTGTGTCAATCTCAATCGCATTGTCAAACTTGTGAGCAACCCTCGGTGGAACAATTTTCTGACAAAAAAATCGAGCTTGCGGGTGGAAGTCTAAGTGAGCGCGAACATCAAAAGATGAAGACGGAAAAAATTGAAAGGCACTGTCTTTGGTCTTTAGTATCCAAATGAATCGATCAATTTTCCAAATTTCCCAAAAGCTATCACGTAATTTAGCCCGTGGTTCTCTGCATGTGGCACACGCCTGGTTACTGCATTAGCTGTCAACACTCGATGCAGCTTGCCTCGACACTGATAGTTTCGTCAATTTTTTTCGCGTAATTTAAACAAATTCGCTTCCTTTATGAAACCATTAATGGACTGCCAGTATTTGTTGTAGCAAAACTTGCAGCACAATTCAGACCAGGCATGCAGACTTTGACTTTGTTGTCAGTTGTTACTAAAGGGATAAGATATTTAAGCAGTCTTTTTCTAGGAAAGAAAAGAAAGTCAATAAGGTTTATTTTTCTTTTTTTCCGTGCCCATAATAAAAGACGCAACCAGCACTTTAAAATTTAAGCGAGCGCGTTCATATTTTTCAATGATACAGCGGGAAGAAACGCCTACTTACCTAGCTCCACCCTTCCCACCAGGAGGCGCATACCATAACACCATCTACCTAAGCCGCCCTCTCTTGTGCTGCTGCAGCTTTGGCCACGCTAAAACTCGTCCATCCAGCCTTGTCCTTTTCTTTCTCAGCAATCCTTCTCCAGGCCTCTCGCATGGTCGCCTGAGTACATATCCTAAACTCTTCTACTCTCTGCTTTTTATCTCTGCTAGTACCGCCCCTCTTTTCATGTGTGTGTGACCTTTTACTGCCATCTGATCCTGAATATCCTTCCAAGAGATTGGTATTGCTTTCTTTTATCAACCTTTGTAATCTTCCATGTTTTGCAGCCATGCCTTAAAAAGTTGTATTTGTGGTTCTTTTGTGGTACATCTCGAGTAGAATTATTGAAACGGTGTATAAAGTAAGTAAACCGAATAAATGAATCAATCATTCAATCAATGATAGCTTTATTTATGCACTGTTAAAAGCTAAAGCTACGCTTCAGGTAGTCAGTTCTAGGTCTCGGAAGAGAGAGTTTTCCCTTGGCATCTCGAAGATCATAACTCGAAATTATTTGTGCAAATATACTGTAGAAAATAGGCTGGGAAGAGTTTATTAGTGCACGTTTACACTAAGTATGCCTTTCGTTTCGCCCTTCCAATTGATAAGTTCTCCCAAACAAGTGACTTAAGAAGATATCTAGAGTTGATATCATTGATATCATAGGTTGAATTGGTAACAACTCTGGCGGGGCGATTTTGTAGTTTTTGACGTTTATTACTCAGATGTTGCGACAAGCCATCCCAAACAACACTGCAGTAGTCAAAGTGTGTTTTGATAAGGCCTTTGTATATTTTAATTGCAGTCTGAATGGAAATAAATAGCCTCACTCGCTAAGTGCACCGATACTGTATGTGGTTCTTACACGAGGGATTTTCATCCCGAACAGGGAAGTGGGTGAAACCGAACAGGAGACAAAGAATTTTATATCTATCTGATAAGAAATTCTACGCAAGTGTCAGCACAGTTTCTAGTGAAAAGTAGATATAAAAAAGTTTCGGTGTTTCTACCGTTGTCTAGGTGACGCGCAAGTTCATACTAAACAGTGCTGATATTTTAGCCATTAAAGGGGCTATTTCACGGTTATTTGTCGGTCTTTGGGGCAAAATTCCGGATCAGATCATTATTTAAAAGAACAATTTTATACACAAATTTGTCACAAAACTCCAAGGTAGAGAGAGGCACCTCACAAAGGTGTGACAAGATAGCGGCGACGCCACGGTTTTAAAGCGCTCTACACAAAATGTATATTTTCTATCTCTGTTATGTTCTTATGAGAAAGCTTATGCCCTTTGAAACATCATCTAAGACTACATCCGTCTCCTGCTCTCTTTTTGTGGGCAATTTACTGGCACGGCCTGAGTTAGCAACATCTTCACTCCAACTGAAGACCAAACCTGAACAAATCGCTCTGCGAAGCAGGTTTGTCAAAGTCTGCCAACTTGTGTATTGTTGTTCTTTGGCTGCCCTGGTTCCATTAGCGGGCGATGTTTCCCCTAATACTGGATGGACGCATGTTCTTTTAGATCATCCCGGCCTAAGAATCGCTCACTTGAACAGAGGGGAGAGGAACGGTTTAGGGAGGAGGGAGAAACGGCCAACAAAGATAGGGAGGAGGGAGAAGGGAAGCAAAAAAATAGGGAGACGGGAGAACCAGCATAAAAGGGAGGACGGAGAATGTTCTTTAAAAAAATGTGAAATGAAAGTTTAAGGCCTTAGTAGCTCTTAATTCAAGGACCTTACTGCGATGGCCCTACAGAGAAACTATCAACATTTGTTGACAGACTTCTTCAGCCTATAGCAAAACAGCAGAAGTTATATCTGAAAGACACAACTGATTTTATCAACTTCATAGAGAGAACGAAAGTCCCAAAGGGGACTATCCTTGTTTTAATGGATGTAACGAGCTTATATACAAATATACCACAAGAGGAAGGATCCGAACAATATGCGCAGCATATGATGCATTCCATAAAAACAAACCTCCTATTCCTACTCAACAGCTTCAAGAAGCGCTAAGGCTAATTTTACAAGAAAATTCATTCCAGTTTAATGGACGAGATTATCTCCAAACACATGGAACTGCTATGGGGACGAAAATGGCTGTTGCCTTCGCCAATATCTTCACGGCAAAAGTCGAAACAGAAATTATAAGCCAAGGCGTGATTAAACCGCTCGTTTGGAAATGCTACATAGACTACATTTTCCCCTCTGGAACACAAACAGAGGAGATATAACACAGTTCATTGAGCAAGCAAACAACACCACCCTACAATTAAATTCACGGCTGAAGTTTCAGAAACTGAAATAACTTTCTTGGACACCATCATATGCAAAGGCACAAGATTCGAAACAACATCAGTTCTTGATGTGCAAACCCATTTGAAGCCTACTGAGACATTTCAATATACACATTTCGCATCCTGTCACACACCCGGTGTTAGGAGGGGATTTGTGAAAGGAGAGGCTTTAAGACTTCTGAGGACAAACTCTTCTAAAACAATGTTTGAAGAGAAAGTAGAACATTTCAAAACACACCTTGTAGATAGAGGTTACCCTAAAGCCTTTATCCAAAGAAACCTCTCAGAAAAAAGTAAAGTTTCAAAACAGGAAACAAGCCCTCCGACAAAAAGTCTGAAAGAAAACAAACGAATCTTGCCGTTTGTAACACAATATCACCCATCAGTGCCAAACTTAAAAGAAATCCTCATGAGCAAATGGCATTTTATTGAGAAACAACCGACGCTCAGAGAAATATTTAAGGAACCGCCACTTATATCCTACAAGAGAGGGCATTCTCTGAAAGACATACTCGTTCGAGCAAAAATATAGCTTCAAGGCGAAAAACCCGCGAGTGGGAGTCGCGCAGGCCTATCTAAACACCCCCTCCCCCCACCTCCTTTTTTTTAACACGTTCAGATCATTTTGTTCAAACAGTGGAATGCTTAAAATGTTTGTGAAGTAGTAAATAAAGTTATAATGTCAAAAGTATAAGAAAAAATTCTGGCCTTTATATAGTAGTCAAAATAAATGTTGTAAACATCAAATCTTCTACCCTGGTTCCAGAGGCTCGTTGAAAAAATTAATATCCCTGAAAAGCCAAAATAGAACGCTTGCTGCGGCTTCGCCGCGTAAATTCCCTCCTTCAAACGAAAAAAATAACCTCTGGCACCCAGGGTACAAAGCTTCAAGCTTACGTGACAAAACCGATAGGTAGTATGGGAAGAACGAGATATAACGACATGACAAACGTGTTTCGTATGTTTTCCTTCTTTTAAGACATGTGGAAACGAGCACTGCGGTGAAGTAGCAAATAAAAAATCCTCTTAAAGGACTTATCAGGGAGAAAGGTGAAAAATCAGGGAGGAGGGAGAAACGGCCGAAACAATTAGGGAGGAGGGAAAAAATAGAGAAAAAAATAGGGAGAAAAGAAATTTAACTGCCCGTTCCTCTCCCCTCTGAACATCCGTAGCCTACCAAAGCATTGAGACGAATTTCAGATTTTAATGCACGACAACTCATTCAACGTTATGTGCTTGACCGAAACCTGGCTTAACTCTAAATGGGCGGATTCAGAACTGCACATAAACGGATATAATCTGGTCCGGTCTGATCGCAGAATCTCAGACAGGAGGAGGTACTGCAAGCTATTATAACTCTAACCTAAAGGCTCGCCAAAGAACTGACATCAACCATGAATTTGACATCGAAGCAATCTGGTTAGAAATCACATTTCCTAATCGCAAACTATCGTTAGGTTGTTCTACCTATTGTCCTGATCAAGCTACTTATGGCACTTATGATTATGATTATGATATTTATTTCAACACGGAGTTTCTTCAATTACATAGAATTGGTTTCCGAGAAAGCCGTGCATGCATTAAAATATCACACGTCAATTAAAATTACATGAATTACAGGTATACAAAAGCTAAAAAGAAGTATCTGAATTGATGTCATGGAGACCGAGTAAGCGTAAGGATTTTCTAAAGACCTCAAGAGACGGTTCTGCTTTAATCGTAGATGGGAGGGAATTCCATAGCTTAGCACCACGGTATGAAAAACTTTTTTTCAAATTTTCGGTATTGGGTTTTTGGAGTGCTAAATTCAAGTTAGAGTCTCTGAGGTTGTAAGAAGTAGTATCACGAACTAGGTGAAATGCTTCAGTGAGGTACTCAGGGGCTTTGTTGTGCATAATTTTGTGCATCATAATCGCAGTATGATGGTGGCGACGGACTCCAAGAGTGTCCCACTGAAGCATTTTCAATATCTCGGCTGATCTGACATCCATTCGCTTTGAGTGATGATCCGAGCTGCTCGGTTATGGAGTTTGTCAAATCTCTCTGAGAGGCCTTTGTTTAAACCTGCCCAAACTACATCACAATAATCAAATAATGGAAGAATCAAAGATTTGTAAATCATGATTAAAATTTCTTTTGGGACAAACGGTCTAACCTGTTTTAAGCCGGCAAGGCCTGCAGAAATCTTCTTTGCGATATGGTCTACGTGGTTCGACCATGACAAATGCTCGTCTATATATACACCTAAAGATTTACTATAGTGTACCCTCTTTATCGGATCATCACCAAATTTGATTTGGAGAGGGAACGTCAGTTGGGCTTCTTTATATTTAGAGCAAACTAAAAGATACTCAGTCTTAAGTACGTTTAGACTTAATCTATTGGCGATAAGGCACTGTCCAATGCTTGTTAATTCGTTGTTGACCATGCTCTCTAGATCACTAAAGCAAGATGCCGTAATAGTTAAGTTTGTATCGTCAGCAAACATCCGTGCTTTTGAATAATTTAGGGAACAAGGTAGATCGTTAATATAGATAAGAAATAGCAAAGGACCTAGTATTGAACCTTGGGGTACACCACAGGAAATAGGTTTGTCTTTCGATAGAAAACCATCAAGTTCGCATCTTTGGTGTCGACCTGAAAGATATAATTTGAACCATGGAAGAGAATTCTCGCCTACACCGAGGAGCCGTAATTTTTCTAGTAAAATATTGTGGTCGATTGTGTCAAAAGCTTTAGCTAAGTCAAGAAAAACAACAGAGGTGATATGACCGTTGTCAATATTGAAGTACCATTGATTACAAGCGTCAAGCAAAGCCGTGGTAGTGGAGTGAAACGATCGAAATCCTGATTGGTATTTGTTCAACAAATTATTGTCCAAAAGGTATGCGCAGAGTTGGTTATAAACAAGCTTTTCCATAACTTTAGAAATAGAAGACAAAATGGAGATTGGACGATAGTTGTTAGGATTTGATTTACTGTTACCCTTATGAAGCGGAAAAATCTTCGCAACTTTCCAATCACTGGGGATATAACCGCTGGAAATTGATGCGTTAAAAAGAAAACAAAGGGGCTCAGCAATGATATCAGCTGCAATTTTGAGTAGCTTGTTTGGAATGTGATCTAAGCCAGCTGATTTATTAGTGATTAATTTCTTCAGGATATTTAGTACCTCAGACGGATGAATACGACTTAAGCTAAAATTTGAAGAAGTAGAATTCATATAGTAATGAAAAGGCTCGGTGGTATTTGGAAGTTGTGATGCTAGTTGAGCCATGCCTCGAAATAATGCTCGAACGAGCGTCGACTGAATGCTCTGGGCTGCTTGTTGTGGGTGATTTTAACCAAGATCTGCTCCCAAAAAGACTATCCACCGAAACGAGGGATCTCCGCCAGCTGTTCACCACCTATCAGCTGACTCAGTTAATCAAGACCCCTACGCGGATCAGAGACCGTTTCAAAACGTTAATTGATCATATCTACGCTAGGACACAGATAAAGTTATCACATCTGGAGTTGCTCAATGTTCAATCAGCGACCATTCACTTGTATGTTTAATACGCAGAATTAGGAAGCAGCGTCGCCCCTGCAAGATCATACATTACAGAAACTTCAAGAAATATATACGGATGATTTTCAAACAGATCTGCATAATACCTCTTGGGAGAGCGTTGAGACTTCTTTAACATGAGGCTTCGCAGTTTTTTTTCTTTTTTGCGACTCCAAGACGTGTAATTGACAAACACGCGCCCCTTTCTACTAAGACGGTGGGTACAGCCAGTCTACCGTGGCTTACTAGTGATATATGAGCTTTGATGCGTAGGCGTGATTTCCTTCACAAAAGAGCACGGACAACAAAGTCCCAACAAGAATGGATAACCTACAGAGATCTGCGGAACAGAACTACGCGCCTTATCAGAGATTTGAAGCGAGACTATTATTCAAACGTCGTCAACGAGAATAAAAAGGACTCTGCCAAACTGTGGAAAACCCTCAAGTCAGCGATCCCTCATTAGAAACGGTCCTCTAGCATTGGATCCCTGGAAACCGTTTCCGAGTTAACGTATGAGCCGCGCGAGATCTCGCAATAGGGAGGGCAAGGGGGGTGGGGGTGGGGGGAGGTTCTTGTCACGAACTCAACTTTAGATATTCACGATTTATTTCTTATCTATTCACGATTCACAGCCAAGGACTTTTGCATTTCACGCCTCACGGAATAC
>JAEMWC010000898.1:187500-195000 GCA_016490735.1 Pachyseris speciosa
CCGCCCATCAAGTTTACCGATTGGGGGAGGGGCCAACTTCAAACGTGTTAGCATGAGTCAACTAGGGGGGTGGTAAGGCAGCGTGCAACGGTGAGTATTACTTATTTATCCCCTTAGAATAACGCAGTCAAAGAGTATTGCCTTTGATCCAAAAGACCGGTCGTCTTTTGGTAAATATTTAACAGATATTGAAAACAGCGACTTTATATTAATCGTGTATATAAAAAGAATACAAAAAAACAACACTTAAAAAGCTGATGATTTGAACCTGCACTTTTGTTCCTTTTCTAGAAAACTCTAACTACATCCCATATTGATTTCAGTAACAGGTGCCGTGAACTGTCAAAATTAACATGAAACGTGGCTGCCCTTGCTTTTGTAGAGTTCTGCCAGACTTCATCAGAATAAGAAAAATAGCTGCAAGAGGTGTTCGCTTGAATCTCTGTTGTTGTCGTCAAAATTCAGTAATAGCCACTTCTGAAAATGGAAACTAATACGAGCAAAACACTTATTCATGTGATTTCCATCATATAGTACTGACTCAATTTTATTCTGCTGTGCATGATTTAATGTTTTTCGTGCGCTCAAAAAAAGGTCAAATGTTTGGGTTTTTTCTTTGACCTCCTTGGGAAACATTTTTACTGATATACCACATCATATTTGGTGAGAAGACTTCTATTTTAAGCAATTTGTTATTATAAATAAAAACAAGTCGCTGGGATCAATTGCAACACTTTCATTTCGCTGCTAACAAATTCGAAATCCTCCGATAAATTTATCCTCCGAGGAAAGCTTTTGATCAATTGAGTCGTCATCTCACCCGACATAAGTGTACCGTCAACTCCGATTTGCGGCCGACCAGTCTACCAGTGTGGTGCAAAAAAAGAAGTAACATCTGTAAGATAAATCTAAGAATGACAATAATTTAAATGTCAGCCACCATTGTTATTATATATTTAACAATTAGATTATTTGCTCTCGATTTCATAATAGCTGATGAGGTCACAGTAGTATAGCCAATCAGAGAACGGCATTTATGACAGAACGCTAGTTGATTTATTTAACAACTATATTATGAGCTCGAGATTTCTATCGCGCTATTGCTGATGAGGGCGCAACCCGAATCAGCTATTACGCATAGAAATCGAGAGCGAACAATCTAATTGTTTTAGTACAAATCCACTAGTCGAACAACACTCAACAAGTAAATTATCTAAATCCTCCTCACAGACACTTCTAAAACGCCAAGAAACGGCCGCCATTTTGCTGACAACGGCTACTCACTATCTATCACAGAATAGATAGCGAGTAGCGTAGCCAATCAGAGAACGGCATTTGTCATAGAAAGCTTGTATATTTATACTAAACTAATATAGAATAGCTAGTGAGTTGTCCAGAATAGTGAGTTATGAGTTGAGTTGCTAGTGAGTTGTGCAGAACTACATTATGTAGTGCAAAAGCATACAAGACCGTGTGAAATCTTTTCTGCTTGTCACATCACTCAAACCATCGTCACGCCGGACTGTCTTTAACCCATTGGCACCCGTTGCCGGCGAAAACCGGCCGTAAAAAACTCCCATGCTTCAAAACATTGCAACTTTCTCAATCGCACGAATATTGCCTTAACTGTTAGTTGTGAGCATGAAATGGAATGTCCTTTAAAGTTGGATATCCAATAAACGCAAGAAACGTAGCGATTTTTACCAAATATAGCCTTTTGAGTTTGGACAAGAGCGAAACTGACCGTTTTTAACGTCAAAGAGAAACGCCAAAAATGTCCCTTCTTGCCTTTATGTTTTTTAAGGAAATCATCGTCGAAAAACCAAACTTCAACAATCATAACGAAATTCAGTCCTTGTTCTAGCTAAGAAATGACTTTTTTTGTTCATATTCGTCTCCCGAGCGTAGATACAGCCTTTTGTTCCAGTGCATTCGGGCCTTTCCGCCATTTTCAACATCTCGACCACATTGCATGCTGGGAAATAACGAGAATTTTTGACAGCGCCCGTTCCTTTCCCCAATTCTTTCACATATAAACTAAGTCTACAGCCACTCCGACCTACCGCCAAAAATTCCTGCTTGTGGTCATCTTCAGTGCTCACAAATTCCAAAATATGCGGCGGTAGGTCGAGAAATTCATCAATAGTCGAGTTCCAAAGGTACTAAGTATTCGACCGGCCAAATTCCCAGTTCGTCGAGTAACAAGCCAAATTCGACAACAAAGTACATCACCTTGCTCGATTCTTTGAGAAAGTGGACTCTTAGCTACCTGTAAACTTAGCAAAAATCAAATGAAGAATGATCCTCGCAGTTGAAAAAATCGCAAGCAAACCGAACTTGGGCCGTTGTTGTAGCTGCACGGATGAAAAATAGCTACGTCAGAATGACGTTTTCAGAAACCTTGAGCCTCCAGTGCCTTAGGACAGCACCACTTTTCCATGGGAGTTTCAATAAAGAGTCACGAAATGCTATGAATCGTTTATAGGTGGAAAATCACTCCGAAAACGTAAAAACGGCTGGGCGCCAGTGGGTTTATACGAGACATAGCCAGAAATCCCACACAACATGGCTTCCAAAATGGCCGCAAGCATGCGCTGAGCACGCACATACGGATTTAACATGGCGGCAAAATATAAATGAGGGGAAAATAATATTGTTTTGCATTTTGTGGCGTAGCCGCACAAAACTCAGTATTCCACATGATTTTAGTAGAGAGAGTCAAGTTTGAATCATGTTTTAATTGTGTAAGATATGGAAAAAAAAGTTGTTTTAAACGTTGCCTTTTTGATCGAAATAATTTCACAAACTAGCCACACTTTTCTCTCAATGTTCCTTCAAATAGGTCTTACCTTCATGGTTCCTTAGTTGGTTTCGAGAAAACGACTGCATCAAATCAATTTCCCACGATTTTATTCTAGAGATAATATATAAAGCTTGCAAAATTAATATTCTTGGCTCTAATAAATTTCTTTAACAAGGTGCGTCTTTCATGTGAATAGTAGCATTTACGAGAAATGCGAGGCGAGCCGAGATGAAGCCATTACAGAGGAAAAATGCATCTTCGAGAGGTTTGCTTTCATTCCACTACGGTCGCCATATTGTTTTAGCGTGTTTTCAGTGGTCAGTTGTATTCCCCATAACAAGTTAGGTACTTGATAAATAATGAACAGGCCGAATTTCGAAAAATAGCGGGAACCTTATAGTAATTATCGAAGGAAGTACAGGAAAATATTCACATATCCCAAGTCTGATGTAACACCAATTAAATCATTTCAAACTTGGTAAATTGATTTTGTGGATACATTTCGATCAATTATCCTTAAAATTAGCGAAGCTAAGAGCATGTAAACAACAATAATAGCCTTCATTTGTCCTCCCGCCACGTTGAATATCAAAATATACGCGCCCGCCGTTCAATCCGCTGACTGTCTTGAATTTCTGGCTATGGACAAGATAATATTATAGCCAAGAGGTTGACATATTGTTATATGTATCACTCCCATGTTCGTATTTCCACCTTACGGCCGCACTCGAAAGAACGACCAGGATACGTTTCGTATTGGACTAAAGCAAAAAGGAACTTTTTGAACTTTTGTTCACTAACAGGACTAATATTGTTATTCCTTTCTTAGATGACACTCTTATACTTGACAGAGGTGAAACACTTGAAATCAACACGACTGCTCCGTCTGTTAAGAAGATCGGTTGTGGCAATTGTTCTCTCACCGCATCCCTTGAGAGAAGACAGTCCTCATATGGCGACCATGATGTTGCCAATATAACGTTCAGTGGTAACATTGAGTTCAAGAGAGGGTCATCTGTCATTGTATTTGGAAAGTATGCACTGAATTTAACAAGTCAGCATGGGAACATTTTGGTACAAACTGAAATTAACATGACGTGTGACAAGAAGGTTCTCGATACAACATGTCTTGGTGGGTTCACACAGTCCTCAACACCAGAGGAAGTGGGACTGGAGGACCGCAAGACAAATTTATACAAAGGTGAGGAGAGTGGCTTTTTTTAATTTGTTATTATTTAGTTATATTTTCCTTTGCTCTCTTTAACTTGGTATATAACAAGTGTGCTTTTATTGTTTTTCCTTTTCTTTTCTTTTTAGAAGCAAATTATTATTCTTGGATAGACTTTTGCTTGTTTTCATTTACAGAGTTCAGAGTCTACGCATATAAAATGAAAATAACCTAAACTGAGTCAGATAGTCAATCACTTTAATCTGGCTCTTTCTTTGTAAGTAGCTTTATTTGCAGTCATCCACACATGTTAAATGATAAGACCCGGAATATTGTCTAGCGCACTGTAACGAATCATTTAAGCGATTGCCGTATAATATCAAACCGGATGTCATTAGCTTTATACTGACGATGACGATGTACTGCGGTCCAAACATTTTTTATACATTGCACAGTTTTCTGTGTATTTACTGCTGTTTTCAATTTCACTAAATTATGTCTGGGATGGCGGAAAGGTTTTTACTCTAGTAAAAGGGGGGATGGGTGGTCGTTTATCAGCTTATACAATTATTTGCTACAAACTTGAACTCTGGCAATAACTGGCGGGTAAAACGATACAAACAATGGGCCACGATGGCGTCATGACACTCCAAATAACACAATTCATCGCACTTTTCTTTACTTCTTTGGTTTTTGCTATTCCTTTGAAGTGTAAACTGAACCAGTGGTGTAAACTGGACTTGAAAACAAAACCATCATTCAAGGATTCTGGTACTTGTTGTAAAATGACCCCATCATGAAAATGGCCAAGTTCCGTGTCAAGACAACAGTCCACGGAGCTGCTTTAAAGAAATTAACCTTAAATTTATGACTAAAAAATTTACAAAGGATATTTGGCATTTTGTTTCAATCTCATACGAGCAAGATAATTTAAAATGTACTCAACTGAAAACTGAGTGAGCTTCTTTCAAGACAGAATTTCGTTGCCAGTGGAGGTAAGTAAAGTGCCCAGCAAAGAATGAAAATGTGAATTCATAAAGCTCAGTGGTCGTGGTGGGAAATCATGTAGTTCTTATTAATCTCGATCAAGGTAGAGGGGGAGAGGGTAAGTAATTTGTTGTGTCTCTATTTGCGAGACCATCTCCCTATAACAATCAGATCACTCGTTTATTCAGCTTTAAAAGTCAAGGAACTCCATAAGTACATTTCTATGGTATAAAAACGTCCAAAATAATGTGCAGTAAGGGCGTTTGTCACTATTGGGCCTTAAAATCACAATTTTCCGAAAATTCGATCTACTTTGGCCTCAGAGACTGGTTATCTTGTCAGAAACGTATGTCCATATTTATTTTGTGGTCTTAAGATCAGAATTCAATATATTAGGTTGAAAAAATCGTATGAAGTTTCCCAAAAACTCAAGAAACAGAAGATGCATGGTTGATTTCTTTTGTTTGGGTTTCAGCTTCAGCAATACTCTGATACTCTACGCGCTCTAAGAATAATTTACAACTGCCGTACAAATTTGCGCTCTCTCTACAATAGGAGGATTCAAGAGATTATAATTTTAATGTACAAAGTTACAAATGGCTTGGCCCCCGACTACATAGGTAAACTTTTCAATTTTGCAAACAAAGGGTACTCCCAAAGAAATGCAGATTTCGATGTACCTCGAGACTCAACAGTGAGATGAGGAAAACACTCTATTAGATATCTGGGCCCATACCTTTGGTCCAGGCTATCCTTAAGTGATCGACAGCAACCCTCGCTGCATAATTTTAGACGGAACATTAGAAAGAAAGACTTGAGTTCTCCTATGGAGGGCACGTGCAGCAACTGTACTTTATACATCATTTAACCATGTGTGCAATGGAATTTTAATAATTATAAAATTGTGAAAACTTTTAACTGAATATAAGACTTTTTTTTAACTAAGCAATATTAAATTTGTGAATACCGTAAAAGCTCTACTAAGCCCCCTCTCTAATAAGCCCCCGTTTGGGATTCGGTTTTTGTAATAAGCTCCCCCCCTCTCTAATAAGCCCCCCCCCCTTTTGGGAGACGAGACTTTGTAATTATTTCCCCGTATTCCCTCTTACGAAATACACTTTATGCGGCCCAGTTGGTTTGTTTTAAACAAATATACAATTAAACACCCAATACTGTTTCCTGCTCGGTATTAAATAATAACGTTTTACTGCAGTTGTTTGAGATTTGTACAGAAACTGTTAAATACGAAAACGGCGTGTTCAAAGATTTGAAATAAGCCCTCCCCTCTCTATTAATCCCCCCTTGCCTTTACAAAGGATTGTAAATTTTAAAATAGTCTTTTTAACACTCGTAGTATTCCTATCTTAATTTTTTTTGTAGCTTATATTTGGTTAAATACTCTGACACTGAAAAAAAGTTCATTCATTCATTCATTCATTTAATTTTCCAAATTCACGCCTTCAAATTACAAATTACACGTTGACCTTCGTTTCTCACGCGATAACCTGAGGTCAAACAAGTCTGTAGGTCAAAGGAGCGAATTTTAGCTAATTAGAGTTTTTCGGCCAAATCGTCATAAACACCTCTTTTTCACAAATCTCTTCAATTGTTGGGACTCGGTCATAACAAGACTAATGTAAATGAATGTTACAACTGTAGAAGGCGCAAGTTTAATAACAGGTCACAAATGTAATAAAGGCACAAGTGTAATAACTGGTCACAAATGTGATAAAGTCACAAGTGTAATAACGTTTGGTCACAAATGTAATAAAGTCACAAGTGTAATAACGTTTGGTCACAAATGTAATAAAGTCACAAGTGTAATAAGGTTTGGTCGCAAATGTAATAAGGGCTCAGACATAGGCACAAACATGAAAGGCACCTGCCATTCAAAGTTGATGTTGTCATCAGTTAACATCGTGTTAGTTTTGTCATTCAACCTTTAATGAGAATTTAGAATACATCTTAAGTGACTCATTAAGGTCTGAGTCGTCAACGTCTTTAAATTTGGTATTATGTGCTCTCGACGGCTGATTATATTCCCACAAAACCTGACAGAAACGATCACACAGTAAACCTGAAATAATCGCCCTCGCTTGGATCTGTCGAGTTACTTGACCTTCACTGAGTCTCCATTCGAATGCGTCAATGTCATGAACAAAGTATATATCTACCTCCATCCCTACCTACCTACTTACCTACCAACCAACCAACCACAAACTAAGACACAGTAAATTATTTTAGAATGTTTTTCGGGTCTGCAGATATCAAAACTTTGTAATCTATTAGATGATTCAGTAGCGTTTTAAGGAGCACTGAGACGATGAGACGAAGACTTGATTAATGTCTGAACACAACTTTCGAGTAGAATTTCTGTTTGCAAGGGTTGCCTGTGAATGACTCCGCTATAATCTAAAATTGTTGACCGAAAGTGCTGTTTGTTCCTTTATTATTATTATTATTATTATTATTATTATTATTATTATTATTGCTAGCTATTCTTATAGATGTTGATCTGTTGATGCGAGTTTTCTGTAAAAGT
>JAEMWC010000898.1:205000-215000 GCA_016490735.1 Pachyseris speciosa
ATTTGTCCGTTGTGAGCAAGTTCCAATTTGTTAAGAAAGTTCCGAGTCTGTTTGCCGTTTGATTGACCGAAAGTGACAAGGGGGGAGCAGATGACAGATAGTCAGCTGCTGTTGGTGTTGTTAGCTGACTGGTTAGAATCTGATGCTCGTCGGGCACTTCCGCTGTTTCTGCTGTACTTAGCCCTGGCGCCTCCAGGCTTGAAGGACCATTTCCTCTTCCTGTCTGCTCCGGACGGCTGTCCCCGTTTAAATGAGGCAGAATCACGAAAGGACTGGGAACAAGACCATGGCTTAGGGCCTGTCTTTGGCTTGCAGATCAACTTAGTGGTGGAGGCCTTGTGGTCATGCTCACTCTTTATTTTCTCATGGAACTGGTGTGGGAACAAATGCCTATCTGTTGGTATGCCCTCACGCAAAGTCCTTCCTCCCAGATCCGTTAGGTAATCTGAGAAACGTCGCTGTCTCCAGACATTCAAACGGGCGTTTGCATTGCCCAGCAGAACCATAGCATCCTCCAGCATCTCCCGGACCACCTCGGGGTCTGGTTTCTCTTCCCCTTCGTCATTAGGGGGGCAGTCAAGATTCATCAACGCTGCCAGAATTGGCCTAGCCACTGTGAGGAAAGGCCCCTGCTGCTCAGCTAGGCCATCATCAAAGGAGAAAACCACTTTGGTTTTCCGATGCCCATGAGATTTCCTGATTTCTTCCTTCATGTCAGCTTCCATGGTGGGAGCACGCATAAAAGACTCCGTCCCCTTGATTGGAGGGTAACTGGCTGACAGATCCTTCCATTTCTCTTTGGTCAGAGGCTTAGTGAAAGCTTTGGTTGTTAGATCGAGGAGCTCTGAAGAGAGCTCAAAATCTTCCTCTGTTGAGAAGAAGCGTTCGCCCCGACTGGAAGGGCCCGGGGCCTCCTCGTCTGTCAGGTTGCTCGGGAACTAGAATCGACGTTCTTGCTTGAAGGCTCTTGCGGAGCGATAAAACCTCCCGAAGAAAAGAACTTGGCCAGAATAACCTGAACAGCCTTTTCAATAGACTCTTCTATGTGCTTTTTCAACGCAGGTGATGCGACATCCGCCATTGCGGTCGGAGCCGATTTATTCACGTTGTCCTAAAGGACAAAAGGCGGTCAATGACACATGCCTTTACTTTAAGTAATGGAGTCGGTGTAAACGACAGCCTAGGTAAACATCTCGCTCAATCCGCTGGAAAGGCGACCATCTTCTGTCGAAAGTATAATAACATAACGACGGAAATACAACTTACGTTATCCGATGAAGAATCCCCCATAAGGGAAACTGAATCCGTGAAAAACGCCGTATAAATAATTTATAAACCGAAGCTGTGGTCGACCGTAGCACGCCACGAACGAAAGAGGAAGAAAGGAACGCCTTGAAGTTTTAAAATGTGGTACCCAGACCGCGCGCCGCCGCGCTCTGCACAAGTATTGTGAGTATCAGTCGTAGAGTGGGTGAAGAAGAATTTCAGCACGCATTACGTGAAAAAAAAAACTAGTAAACCAACAAGCGAAGAAAAGCACCCATCCATAACTTCATGGGGTTATTAAAAATTTCAAACTTGTTTACAACGGTAACTTGTAATGCGACTGACAATCGGAAAAGATACTATTAACCCTTTGTTTCCCCATAAGTAAGTCGAGATTGGCATATAAATTGAAGGAGAAAACGGTTCTTTTTTATCAATCAATTTTTTTGTCGGTCAAACATAATCAAAAATTGTGTCTAGGCCTCCTCCCAAGAGAGAGATGATTGCTTAACTCTTAAAATTGTATTTGCTGATTTCAAATCGCAACAAAATAAATCAGTCGCGAGTCGCGCGTTGTTGCAGATTAACTCAAGTGACAACGCACACACGAGGCGTGACACACAAAGAATTACGTGGAACAGCCGACCAATTCGCTGTTTTGAAGGCAGCGTTAGCCTGCGTGTAGACGTCTCCTATTTCCTTTGCTGCACGGGGACAAGGGACGTCTGCGAAACAGCGTCGCTAATCGTGTTCCAGTATGCTGCTGTTTTCCCAGGATCTCTGTGATTGGTCGCCCGATGGAGGTCTTTGTTCGGGTAAATTCTGATTGGTCTCATCTAAAACAGATCTCATAATGTATGCATGCATTATGCCGCCCAAATTTAGAGGGGTTTTCCATTTAAAAAGGATCAAAACATATAATGTTTACTGTGTTTTCCAGTCATCGAAAAGTCGGGCGACAGAAATCTTGTGCAAGGCCACAGAGCATTTAATGTTTACGAAAAATTCTTTCTCTTCAGTTCACTGTGCATCCAACATCAGCTTACATTTAATAAGCAGTGTCTCACGAAACTACAAAAGCGACATAGACTTCGAAGATTACCGTCGCAAATCTTTTAAAGCAGGAGCATCGGCTTCTCCTGAGAAACGAACTCTCTTAGACGAATCTGGTTCTTCTTCGCCGAACGATCATGGCTCCGCGCTAACGCTATCTTCAACCCTCGTCTAGGTCTTCCCCACGCATCATTCTACACGTGTAATTCCCAATTCTCCTGTTAGGCGAGTTGCTGAAGGGTCTGAAAATGGACAGGTCCAGTGGCCGAGTAACAGGCTGACTGAATAGCTGGAAAGCTTGGGGAAAATGGTGTGTTGGGGTACTTATAGCCAGACTTCCACAGCGGTGGATAATGTTTCATTATTTATACGAAATTTAAAGCCAAACAGCGGGATACTGGAACACGATACTGGATACTGGATACTGGATTGGCGACGCTGTTTTTGCAGACGTCCCTTTTCCGCGTGCAATAAAGGAAATAATAGACGTCTGCACGCAGGCTAGACAGCGTAAGTTCAAATACAATAAAACCAAATTGACCGGTTGGGGTTGCAATGAAGGAAATAACTCTGTCAAAGAATTTCATTGAAGTGGTCGCCTTTTCCTTACAGGTCTTGGTCCTGGAGGTCTAACTATAAACGACCCGAATTATGATGTGTCTGGGGATTGCATTCCTGGTTCAAGTCACGGAGGAAAAGCACCTTCTACTGTTCCTCAGAATGTTGCGTCGGGTCCACAATACGATCAACAAAACATAACATCACTCCTGGGAGGAAGCGCGGGTAAGGATAAATTCTTCTATCACATAGTTTTCTTCGTTCCCATATTTGGTAACGTTAAAGCTGACTCAGGCTCTCAGCTGCTCAATAAAACGAAATTTAGTTCTCTTTATTTTTTTCAAATTCTGCACCATTACAGTCACTGCTAGGATAATGATTGTTAAAAATTACGTTCTATGTGATCATTTTAGAATTTTTCAAAATAAACAACCCCAACGTACCTTATAGATTAGTATTTCTGTTGTTTATCACTATGAGCTTATCTTAGCTTATGTAAAATCAACGTGCTTATTTATACTGGTTTTACTGACTTATTAATCAACTGTTAGGTGATTATTGCATAAATGCTAAGAAATGAGTGAGGAAGTTTCCCTCTCTTTTGTGATCTCCTTTAACTTCAGGGTCCTGTGTTAATAGCCCTGGAAGTGTTTCTGGTGGAGGAGCCATAGAACTTGTAGCAGAGAATGGGCAGATCATCATAGGTATTGACCTTTGCCTCAAAATTATACTTGCAAAGCCCTGTTTTATGAAAAAAGATTTTAATTTTAAAGTATTTTCATTAATCCTTACATTACTTCATTCCTCAGGTGCTTCTATTACTGCATCAGCTCAGAGAGACCCAGACAACAAAGCAGATTGTTCCGGTGGATCAGGGGGACTTATTAGACTTAAAGCCCGAAGGGTAGGGTTGACACTGTGTGTTGAAGTAAAAGTAATAGTTTTATTTAGTGGGACTATTTAGGTATGCCTAAGAACGGGGCTTCATAGTTATTATCATTATTATTATTATTATTATTATTATTATTATTATTATTATGCAGTAAAACTATCTGTATGCACAATGTTATAAAGCGACACAGGGCGCAAAGCGTAACCTGTGCGCACAAGCGAAACTTAAAAGGAATAACCATATGAGTAAAAAAAAAATAAAAAAAATAAAAATATATATATATATATATATATATATATATATAAATTAATAAAAAATAAAAAAAAAAAATAAAAAAATAAAAAAATATATTAAAAAAATAAAATATATCTATATTTATATATCTACATGGCTAAAAACTATTATCTAGGCATATAAATGTTTGTAGTGTCTCTCGTTCTTCGTGGCTGATAGTCAGGCTTTGATCTTAGGTCTTCATATCATAACCTTGAAAGTTCTCGCTATATTTAGGGATGACGACAAGACTGCCTTTTGCATGGCCTCTAAAACTTGATTCGCCTTACGTCCTACCAGTGACTGAATTGAGGTTTCGGTTTCTCTCGACCAGCCTCCCAACACGTCCATGATAATGTTATGTTGAATCACCTCGTAACCTCTATACTGCTGCTTCAATTCCCACCTTAACGGGCCATACTTCATCGTCTTCTCCTCGCTCTTTTTCTCTCGGTTACTAATCCAAGGGCAGCTCATCTCTAAGGTCAGCACTTTCTTGTTTGCATGATCCACAATCCTCGCGTCTACACGGTTGGCTCGAACCTCCTGGTGGTCCGCATACACGGGTACATCCCACCATGCTTCCACTTGTTCTGACCTGTACTCCGGTTTGGGCATTACTGGCGAGTACCACGGTGGTACTTCCTCGAGAAGCCCCTGGTCATGTAAGATCTCATAAAACAGGACCTTTAGAGCCATGTTGTGTCTGAATAAATACTTGGTCTGAGCCAACGCAGTACACCCGGACAGGATATGAGAGACACTCTCTTGGGCGTGGCCACATATTCTACATTTCACATCCCCAGAGCAACTTGTGTGAGTCTTTTTGCTAGTGTAGAGCTTTGTTGGCAAAAGTTGCTCGTACAGTTCAAACGCACCGGCAATAGTATACGTGGGACATGATCTCCATGTTCTCAGCCAACTGAAACATCCGTTCGTGCACAGCTGTTCATCGTCCTTTCTCTCTCTCAGTAGCTTCCCCTGCCATTCTAGGCCACGTACGTCCCTCTCATACTTCTCCTCCACACATTCTTTCAGCACTTCCTTCACACGTTGCGGTGGGATGGCCTCTCCACTGGTCATAACACATACAGGTTCCGGGTGTTTAAGATGAAGGTCAACACCCAACTCCGCCGCAAACTTTGCCGCATCTTTCACTATTGATTTATGGCCGGATGACTCGGCTCTTTCGTCAAACTCTCTCACCATTTTCATCGCCGGGTCTTGGTTCTCATACATTCGTATCGCTGCTTTGACCTTGGTCAGTTTATACTCCATCTCCACCGCACGTAGACCTCTTCCGCCTTGTTCCCTCGGGAGGTACAAGAGAGCCGTAGAACCACCTGGGTGTTTCCCGCCACTTTCCACTATAATCTTGCGCACTTCCCTGTCCAAGATCTTCAACTCTGTTATCGGCCAGTGTTGAGTCCACATTAAGTAACCCAACACCGGCAAGGCAAACTGGTTAGAAGCCGCCACCCGGTTAAAGTCTGAGAGGGGACTGGACCAGATGATCGACAGTCGACGCAGGTACTCCCGTGCTGCACATTCAAGTACCATTTTCTCTTCCTGGACTAAGCTCTCAAGAACACCAAGAAACTTATACTGTTTTCCTTCTTCAAGTGATGGTAATCTTCCTCCAGCTATATCTCCTCCTAAATTCTCCTGGGAGTGGATCCCTCTCCTTATATGGACCACAGCACATTTCCTTGGATTCCACTGTAGTCCGATGTCTTCCATAGCCACTTGCGTTGATTCTAGCACTCGGTTCAACTTGGTCTCGTTAGCTGCGAATACTTTAAGATCGTCAATATACAGCAAATCAGTCACTGTGGCACTGATTGGTTTAGATAACTTGTATCCCTCGGCGGCACTTATCTTCCAGGCCACAGGATTCAAGCAGATCGTGAAAAGCCTCGGGCAGAGCGCATCTCCCTGTGGTAATCCTTTCTTAAACATAATAGGATCAGACACTTCCCACCCATGCGGCGTGTTGGCGATGATTCTCGTCTTCCAGCTCTTACACAACTTACTTATCACCTTACACATCCACTTTGGAAACCTATGCAGCACCATCATCTCACCTAACCACCCATGATCTACCGAATCATATGCCTTCTTCACATCTACCCATGCCATACTCAGGTTGCGCCTTCTTCTCTGACAATCCAACGTCACCACCCTATCAATCAACAAATTATCTACCGTTCCACTACACCCCTTTTTTGCACCTCTCTGCGATCCTTCCATCAGCCCATGTTCTTCCAGATGTTGATCCATGGGACCGAGAACACACGAAGTAAACCACTTATAAGCCGTATTTAAACAAGTGATTGGTCTCTGATTGTCGCTGGTGAATTCCCCCGGTTTTGGTATCAAAGATGTTTTTCCTTCAGCAAACCAGGATGGGTAGTCATCATCACTTCTCGAGATCGCTTCAAACGACCGGGCCATGCCTTCGTGTAGCACTTGAGCACGCTTCCACCAGTAGTTGACCAACTTGTCCGGCCCCGGAGCACTCCAGTTCTTCTTCCTTTTCAATATCCCTACTGCTTCAGCGGTTTCTAGTGTCCAGGCCTCTTCTGTCGGTGGAGGGACCTTGCTGAAGAACGCATCTCTCACTTCGTTCAGCCATTCAGCCTGGCTATTCCCAGTCCCCTCTCCTTCCCACAGTTCTCTCCAGAACGAACTCGCTTCTTCAATACTCCCGAACTTCTCTCTCTCCTCTGCAGCGGTGTTTCCATTAGCTCCCTCATACTTGGGGCGATCACAGTCTTCGCATTTGGCTAACATCTCCCTCATATTAGCATACACGCGCCCTGCATCTTCTTTAAACTGTTGATTTAGAACCTTCGCTTCTTTATTCTTCTTATTCCTGCCAAAAGCTCTTTTCAGTTTCCTCAACGCACATTTCTGCCTTTCCATGTAACTCACAAGTGAAGCTATGGATAACTCTTTGCATTCTTGTTGTAGGATCGCTCTGTTCCTTTTTCCTCTTTTCGTCATTTTCCTGTTTTCTTTCAGACGCTCGATTTCAGATTTAGCCATTGAGATCTTTTTCCGAAGACACTCCGCCTTTTCCTCGTACGCTTTTTGACACTTTGATCTTTTACTCTTCTGGTTTGATGATTTATTATTATTATTATTATTATTATTATTATTATTACTATTATTATTATTATTATTATTATTGTTATTAGTAATAGTAATTGGACCGAGTGGAGTACAATTCAGGGAGTAATCACGCGAGTAATTTCAAAATCAGACGAGCGCGAAGCGCGAGGCTGATTTGAAAATACGAGCGCGATTACTCCCTGAATTGTACGACACGAGGTCCAATTACTAATTAATCGTATCTATAACAAATTTCGAGGTCCAATTACTAATTAATCGTATCTATAACAAATTTCGGAATTAAAAATTTCTTTTGGGAAGGTCTTTTGAGCGAAAACGTCTGTAGTGCTTTCCATATGTTTTGAAAACTGCAGGAAACGTTTGCAATGAAGCCATTAAAGCGCGCGTAATTGACGTGAAAATCACGTGGGTATCCAATTACAGGTATCCAATTACAAAAAGTTCAAATTGGATACCTGTAATTGGACACCCACGTGATCGCGCGCCGATTACGTGACAAATAGGCGCGCGGAGAACCAATCACGATCGAGAATTTTGTTATAGATACGATTATTATTATAATTGTTTCAATAACAAAATGCTTGAATATGATTGGTTCTTAACAGCCTTCAGGTCCAGATTGTCCGATTTGAGCTGTCCGATTACAAACAGTTGTAATCGGACAGGCCAAATCGGACAGTTACCTTATTTGGGTATGTTGAGCAGTAACTGCCATGTCGTGTCAGTTGTCAATCTTTGCGCTTTCTAAAATAGCAACCATTTCCGGTGTCAGATAATTTGCATTCCAACCAGTTGGTTATTTTGTACAATACGTTTTACAGTTTAGAAAGTTGACCTTTAGAGTTTCTGGCATTTTGTTATTGACACAACTGGTAATCGGACTTCGTGTCGTACAATTCAAGGGTAATCGTGCTCGTCATTTTAATCGTGCTCGGCCAATTTGAAATCACCCGCCCGATTACTCCCTGAATTGTATTCCACTCAGTCCTATTACCACACATTACTAACTGTGTCAATAACAAAATGCTCGAACATGATTCGCACTTAACAGCCCCTATTTGTGGCTTAATTGGCTGTTTCAGGTCGAAACTGTCCAATTTCCTTAGATTTTGACAACCTTTGACTTCAAGCCTTGAAATGAAGGAAAACTATACAGTTGTTGAAGTTGAAAACACAATGAATCAAACAAGTGAGTAAGTTGTCCTCAGAGAAACGGCTACAGGAACAAATCTTAAATTCCTGAGTTTGCCGCATTTTGTTATTGACACAATTAATTGGCAATGGGACTTCGTTTCGTACAGTTCAGTGTCGTACAATTCAATTTTTGTACTGGCAGAAGTCTGCCAAGAGAAAATGCCTTTCTCTTGAGTCTGCTTAATGCTATACTATAGAAAAGGTGTGGAAAGGTGTAGTGAACCGGTCCGAAAAAGTCGGCTCGACCCGCTGGAGTAACTTCGCATGGCTTTTTTCACTGAACTAAAAATGAGCGACTGGAAAAAGTGAAGAATTTTGCGATCCAAATGAACTACTGGCTACGAAACGTTTGGGAAAAAACAAACAAACATTCTTGAGATAAAAGCGTAAAAGAATTCACCGCGGGTCAAAAACAACGAAGGTGGAAGAAACGAAGGTGGAACGAAGGTGGAGAAATGATACAAGTGACAAACCTATCCCGTAGTAAGCTAGACAAATTGGTGAACAGTTTTGACATAAAAACAAAGGAGTACTAACATGAGAGTTAGTTCCATTCAACAATAAGTCGGAACATCATCGTTATCATCATCATCATCATCATCATCATCATAAGCATTATTTAAACACGGTATCAATTCATATGTACAAATAAAATACACTCTTCCATTGAGCCATGTATTTACAATTAAATTCTACAGTAAAAGAATCATTTCAAAAAGTAACGATAAAAACGTTACATGACGTTTCGACGACCTCATGTCATCATTTTCAAATGTTTTTCTAAATCGATCTTTATCAGAAGCAAAAGAATCACGGTGCATAATAATAAATAAAGCTACAATATGGAGCGATTACTTTGAAAACATCAGATTGTTATTATAAATAGAAATACTTTGCCGGCAGGAATTCTTTAAAATACTTCAACTTTGTTTGATGTTTAACCTGAGTCGCCAATAGCCATCAGTAACCATGAGAGCGTGCAGCTCTCTCAAATGTGCACTTCAGTGTTGCTAAGGACAACAGGGTAACGGAGACATCTATAAAACTTGCTAGGCTGACCACTGCATAGCAACACTGCCTTTTCTTGGGAGCCAAACCTTAGAGCGCAACAAGGTATGCGTCTTAACATAAGTTTGGTGTACGTCACGAACTAAGTCAACAACACGTTTCTAAAGGATGGCAGAGATTACGATTCCATTTAAACGAAGTGAAACCTTACCATCGCCTGAGGTTAGCTCGTTACGGACATTAGCACAGGTCCTGAGAGCAATACTGGATCAACTCCATCCACTGACTTCAAGTTCTCTAAACTGGCCATAAGAGATAAGACGCCTCATCTCTTGTAGCCTGCGTGACAGGCGTAGAAAAGGGAGGAGGAGGGGGAGGGAGAAAGGAGGAAAAAGGGAGAGGGGATTGGGGAGAGGAGAGAGGGAACCCCAGGGTTTTGCATTCCGCCCACCGATTCTCTAGTAATCCGATTACGTCTAGGTCAATTTCGTTGACCAATCAGACGACATAGGGCGAGCCTTCGTTGCGAGGGAAGTTTTGCTTGCTGGAAGCGTGAAATCGGGAATATTTATCGAGTGCCGGAAAAGCTAAAAATCTCACCTCGGAACAACCATGATTTAG
>JAEMWC010000898.1:220000-250000 GCA_016490735.1 Pachyseris speciosa
TTTATATTGCTTTTGTTAACTACTTCTCTTATCTTAATTAGTTTTTAGTCGCATTGTCACTGAAAAGCCCCACCAGGGGAGTGTCAATAAACTATTGTATTGTATTGTAACAGAGCTGAAAAACAGCTCTAAAAACGAGAACATTGCGAAAAGCACAGCTTTTTGGCTGTCTGTTTGGAGAAAGTGATGTCTAGAGGAAGGAATTACCGACGAAATTGACGATTATGAGCCCGTAAGCGTTGGACTAACTTAACACAGCTCAAGCCTTTTTACCCCGAGATAAAAAAAAAAAAAAAAACAAACAATTTTGTTAGTCTTTGAAAACATTTACAAGTGCTTATTTATTCCAAATTGCGGTCGAAATCATGTGATTACCTATACTAATTGCACTGAATATCCTTTCTTCTCCCCTGAATTTCCTTTTTATCTGCGTCTTGTTTCCTAAAAACTGCATTTCTCTTAGCCAATCAGAATCGAGAATTTTTTCATATACATTATTATAGTTTATAAAAAGCTTAGAAAGTGCTTTCGAAGAGATGGTAACCTTTGACTACTGCGTGCTTTGACGCCTTTTTACATAAATCAAATTTCGTGAGGAAATGCAAAAATAACTCAGATGTTTGAGCAGTAGATAAATAGGCTTTGCAAGCCTCTAAATTAAGTTCTTCTCGCGAAACTGGAAAAGTTAAACAAACAGCGTCTATGCAAAAAGCGGTAAGATTTCCGCACAGCTTCATGACATTAATTATGTATATTTTGTGACTCCGCACAGCTCCATACAGGGAGCTTTAGCAACGACGACTGCGATGACAACGAAAACGTTGTTTCAAAATCTAACTTCGCACTTCTATAACTCTTTCGAGATTATTCCAATTTTTTTTAATTTGGAAAATGCTGTCGAACGATTCGGGACTTTGTTACTTCGAAAGGCGTTAAAGTAAGGAAAAAGAAAAAAAATACCGTCATGCGCACACGTTTGTTCTCGAGAAAACCTAAAATTTGGTCATTTCATGTTGTTGTTTTGCAGAGGACGGCAAACAAATGCACCAAAATCTAAAATGCATGTGCAGGGCCATTCTTTTTGCTCATTAAACCTATTGTTTTGTGCGTCCTCGTTGCCGTTGCCGTCCTCGTTGCTTAAAGCTCCCTACTGGAACAGGGTTGTTATGACAATGATGTACGAACAATTAATGTATGGGGCTGTGTGGCAAAAGACTGTGACTGTGACTGCCTATCCCGTCTGCGGGAAGCTTGCGGGAAAAATCTCCGATATATTTCCACAGATCAGTTCTTAGCTGAGACAAAAGGTCGCACCCGCAATTGACGGCGGTAATCGAAAACTTTTCAGCAGCGATTTAAACAGGGATTTGCATACACAGGGAAGATCGACTTGAAATTTGATCGCGGGAAGAAAACTTTCTGACCTCTCTCTGTTCACCTTTTTGGTTTTCACATTACGCGTGCTCCCCGATGGTGCCAAATGACCAAACTAATGCGTATCTGACCGAGATAAAGGAGACTCTATTAATTAAAGAATTGAAATCTACCCTAAATGAAAATGTAAGCAGCGAAAAGCTTTATCTTTATTATTTTGCACCTTTTAATATGCAAATAGTTTTTAGCTTCTGTCAAGGTTATTGTTAATTAGTTACTTTTCTTAATTTTAAAATTTAGTTGTTACTTTTATTCCTAACGGTCATTTCTGAAGATGTATGTCGAAACATACGAAACGTCAAGTTGAACGATATAGCTTTATTTTTGTTTTCCAACAATGCGTTTTATTGTCATGTTTGTCACCGTAGTTTGTGTGTTATTTCACGTTGTAATTAAATATATACGTTATAATTAATATCGTATAAATATGTTATGGTCTATAACGTATTAATATGTTAGGTTAGATCTCCATATTTATGGTCTTGCTTTTTTCTCGACATTTATGTGTATATATTTTTGTCACAAACGGCGTCACATAACTGATAATAAGACTGTTTTGCAGCAAGCCTTGTGTCACTCTTGTGTTATATTTCATGGATAAATAAAGTTATAGATAAACCATAACACAAATATATCTTTTAGCAATAAAAAAAACAATGGTATTTCAGAGCAAGCATAGGTAAATCAACTAAACAAACAAAACAATGACGTTTGAAACATTCGCACAAACAGGCGAATAATGCTCTACGAGTTAATTAACTGCTTTTTCTTGTTCATAAAACACGAGGAATACATTTAATGAAATATACTTAAACATCTCAGTCTCCGCTCGCGCTTCATATCTTATTATTTCAAGTATTTATATTTGTCTTAACTAAGCAGTCAAGGAAAATTTGTTGACATTAGTTCATGCACAGCATTGCGATGTGTTTGTTTGACTATTTCCGCTACGAATCATATTTTCATATATACCGTGGAGCAAAATGGAAAGAGATTCGATAGTGTAACCCAAAAGAAAATAACCGATGTCTACCGGAAAACTTAGTTCAAAGCACTGCTCTGCAGTTAGTCGTTTTAAGTTAAAGGGGTAGTATCATGGGAATTATCTCACATTTCGGCCAAAAATCAATTTTCAGAGGCCGTTCCATTTATGAGTTGCTTCTGGATCAGCAATGAGATGAAATCAAGGAAATTGTTAAAGACCCAATCAGCGGTCATGATACCGGTCGCACGTGTTCTTCGTTATTCCTCATCGTCGTTACTCTTTTCCCTGTATGTTTTTGTTTTTCCATCAAATGTCCATCGGAGCGGCTTATTACTTAATGTAATTCGTTTTCGAGATGCTGGCAAGTCTGTGGAGTTTGATTACATGGCAGTTTCAACTTTTAACATGCTCCGTTGGAATGCCTGTGAAAGGATAATATGCTACAAGGATAACTCAGGTTGCCACGTTTAATTTTGTTCGTTTGGCTACTAGTGAAGATATTAGGGACCTTAAGCACCGACGACGAATGGACGACGACGACGAATAAAGCTGTGGGAGCACTGAGTCGAGGAAACCTTGAGCGAGGACATGTAAACAAAGCTGAGTCCTTGGAAACAGTGACCTAAAACTGTCCCATAATTTTGTCACGTCTTCCCTTCACGAGCTCTAAGACCTATTTCTCTTCAGCTACGAGGACGGTACTGTAGATGACAACGCATTTTCAGTCCTTCATGAGGAATTTATGCCCCAAAATTCCATTTTCTCATACGAAGAATACAACAGGTTTTCACTCGAAAAGATGAATGTCAGAAATGATGCCGAATTTCTGGCCTGATACAATCTAAAACGACATTCACGATATAAAAATGCATTGTAAAAACTTAAGCCAAAGCCTACGTATAGATAGGAACCAGGAGAAAATGAAAAACAGGGTAATGTTTTTAATTTCTGAATTCATTTAAGTTTTTGCTTTCGCTGACACGCAAGTTCTAAAACAAATAGGTAGACCCAAACCTTGATTATTAGCAACAATTTCTACACCAAATTCGCAGTAAAATCCAGTAAATACAGAGCTTAGAGGTTAAAGAAGAATCCAATTTTTCATTTCAACAGTTTGATATAAATTTCCTGCCTCAAACACGGCGTAAATACATAAATAAGTACTCATGTTCGCTCAGGACGGCAGGTGGACAACGAGTAGAGCATGCGCAGTAGTGCAGTAAGGGGAAATTTTACTTTCGGTCGTCGTCCTCTGAGCTCGTCGTCGTCAATGCTTAAGGTCCCTATTAGCCCGCATCCTGGTCCTGTCCACACAGTATCTTGTAATGGCGGTACGAAACCTGTGTTGTTTGTGAAAAACCAGTCCGATGCAATCAGAAGGGGATTTTATGCGACGGCTGTGGCAAATGGTATCACATTGAGTGCATCGATATGGGCCCAGAGACATACGCCGCTCTGACTCACTCTCAAGATCAGTGGTTCTGTGGAGGTAAAAACTGAGGACTATCCTTTGATTTCTCAAACTCTCTCTTTGAGTCATCTTCTTCCTCGGATATCTCTGGGAGTGCACTCACGGCTTACGACCCCACTCACATGTCACGCCGAATTGCTCGTCATTACTTACCAATGACTTTCCAAAATGTTTGCTTTTAAATGTCCGTAGTATCAGGAACAAGATTGATGAATTTCAAGCGCTATTGTTGATGTACTCATTTGATGTTATTGCTTTAACTGAAACTTGGTTGGATTATAATTTTGGAGATAAGGAGCTCGGTCTTGAGGGATACAATATACTCCGGAAAGACAGGCAGGGAAAACGTGGTGGTTGTGTAGTGATTGCAATTAAATCGTGTTTCCCATGTACACGGAGAGCTGATTTGGAAGTTGATACTGAAATGTTAGCTTGCGAAATAGGCACTGGAGAATCTCGTCGCATATTTTATTCTGTTTTCTACAGACCGCCTCAATCTGGCGAGGATTTCTTGGATAGCTTTAGGTCTTTCCTGGATAAAATTTTAGCTACCGTGGAGTGTTGTATCAGACTTGATCATCACTGGGGACTTTAATTTCCCAAATATCAACTGGTCTACTCGTTCACCAAATGTCTCAGATAACTTAACTCAGGCTTTTTGTAACATCTTGGACGATTACTTTCTTATGCAAATGAATACACATAATAGCTGAGTTAATCTTTTGTCTCACGATTGAGTCAAAAAGATGTGGATCGCGACGTTTCGACCGCTATACTGCTGGTCTTCATCAGGCGATGGTGTCGACTCGCTGCGTGTGAGTATAAGAAGCACCGTGGCTGGTGGTGATTGGTGCGTTTCGATCCTCGCTTAGGCTGTTGTTGATTGGATGATTTCGATCCCTGTCGTTCAGACTAGAACTTTTTCCCTCATCGGTCCGCTTTGGTACTGATCGGCTGTTGTGTTGTTTGATTTTGGGCATCCACGCTTCAGGAATTTCAATTCCACTGTCCCTGTTAATGTTGTTAGGGTGAAGTCTTATGTGAATAGCCTCTTTAACCCAACGGGTGTACCAATGTGGGTCTCGGTCAATAAATTTAACTTCGTCCTAGAGCGGATAATGTCCGGTCGCGTTGCTATGTTCTGAAACGGCGGAGGATTGGGTTCGAGCAAGCCGTATGTTTCTATCGTGTTCCTTGATCCGTTCATGCATAGATCTTCCCGTCACTCCAATATAAACCCTACCACATTCGCAGGGAATCTTATACACTACTCCGTCTTGTTTTACTGGATCGACAATGTCCTTAGGTCGCACTAGGTGTGATCTAAGAGTTGTGTCAGATCTGAAAACAGTCCGTATGCCTTGCTGTTGTAGGCAACGGCGAAGAGCCTCCGATGTGCCTTTGACGTATGGCAGAACCACAGTAGATTTAATTTCGGGTTCAGGTTCTTTAGTGGTTGATCGGCCCTTGGTTTTCGAAGGATTTTTTACAAACGAAAACGGATAACCGTTGGATGGAAACAAGGACAATGAGAGGTGTTTCTTTTCATGAGAGATAACTGATGGTTTAGTTATGAGGTGTTTAGATCGATCGTACAGGCACTTGACAATACCGCCTTTTACAGATTGTGGGTGGTGTGAATAATACGCAGCCAGTCGACACCATCGCCTGATGAAGACCAGCAGTATAGCGGTCGAAACGTCACTATCCATATCTTTGTGACTCAATCGTGAGACAAAAGATTAACTCAGCTATCATTTGAAACCACGATGACAAACACCTTTCATAAGATGAATACACATGTTACTACTGGGAATATTCTGGATCTAGTTTTTGGCTAATTTTGATTCTCTTGTCAATGACGTTGCTGTATTTTCACATGCTTTCGAATCGGATCATTTTCCCATTACGTTTACAGTTAGAAGAAAATTTAATCATCAAAAGAACGTCAAAAGGCAGGTTTACTGTTACAAGAAGGCTGACTTTGAGAGCCTGAGGAATGCACTTAATAATGTTCCCTGGGAAATCGTAAATTCTCAAAGCGACCTAAATGATAGCGTAGCTACATTCTAGGACCCATTATTATCTGCAATCGATGAGCATGTTCCTTGTATAACGCTTAGAGGTCGTTCGAGGCCACTCTGGATAACTTCTGAAGTATTAAATGAAGTTGATTAGAAAGAAAAAGCCTGGTGAAAACGTCTGAAGGTTAGTAGTTCTCCGAAACTGTTCTCTCGATTCAAACAACCAAGGACTCAAACTAAGAAACGTGTTGCAGCAAATTATCACCAGTATCTTCAATCCTTCTCAGACAAACTGAGATTGGAACCCTAAGACGTTTTGGTCTTACCATGCGATCAAGGAGACTACCAGCTGTTGTTATACCTATAGAGATAAATCTGCTTCAGATCCGGCCGATAAGGCTGCCTTGTTTAACGAAATTTGTTAGTACAGTGTATACGTCGAATGTCATCTTTTCTGAGGATATCAATGATGGTGTTGTGCATCCAGATCTCCTAATAAAAATTTCCACCAGTAAGGCCAAAGTCGAAGACATCATGGCATGGGCGTAGCGAGCCTATAGGCCCGTAATTCCGGCCTACAAATTTTCAGCCTACCCGTCCTATATATTATTGTGTCGTTGTGGGAGATAAACAATTTCTTGAAATTCCTCGCGAACGTAATAAAAAAAGGAAACACAATTTATCAACGTATCAGTTAGGATTATAACAATTGCAACCACTCTGTAAGGGTGAGATTACTATCTCGAAAGCAAGGGAAACCCGAAGGTTATGCAAAGTGCTACCGACAATCGTACAGCGATTACATATGGCAAGACAGCGAAGCTCCTGAGCAGCCATGGCGTCAAATATTTCAAGAGCCTTCATAACTCTGCTTACCCTGCAAATCACCACAGCCACTGCAGAGAGGTCTTTTGGTTCTCTGAGAAGACTCAAGACCTATACTTGAGGCCGTCAACAATGAAAGAGGATCGTCTTAGTGGGCTTGCGCTAATACATATTCATAAACACGATGTTTCTTTGAATGCTGAGGATATCCTTGACGATATCGCAGCCTGTGGAAGCAGGAGGATGGAATTCCTCTTTTAGGCTACGTAGTTCTTACTTTCTCATATGGCAAGAGGAAAAGTTTCCCATTTTAACTTTTGTACTTCCGATCTCACCTTAGCAAAACGGTGACAGTCGAGCGACAAATTAATAATGATTATTGGCATCAGTGGTTCTATTAATATATCTAAAAGCGGCCAGGGATGGATCAAGGGGTAGGGTTGGGGGATTGCAACCCTTCTAATAGGAATAGTTTTTTTCTTTCTCAGAGTTGTGTGCGTGGTAAAGGGGAGTTCAAATAACATTCACTCATGGCAAATAAAACGGTCAATTTGCATTTCACGACAAACAGAATTGCCATTAATTGCTTTGGGAATACTGGATTATGAAAATTTTGGTTCTCTGGTTCAAAGTTATGGCAAAATTCAGGGTATATATCTTTTAATTTTTTAAACAAAAACTAGTGAGCAGCACACAGCAACAGATCTTGTCAACTATGTTTATTATCCGACCGGTTTTGTCTGATCACACAGACTTCATCAGGGATTTAACAAGATTACAAATCGAACTACTTTTATACTAAACGTTTACAGTATAAAGCACGTTCAAAGTAGGGTGTGAACAGCAAAAAACACCCACAAACAAATACGCACAGGATACAACGTAAATCCTGCGTTACAAAATGTACAATAGTTAATTTTGGGGGTCACGATTAACTATTGCACATTTTGTAACGCAGGATTTACATTGACAAGATCTGTTGCTGTGTGCTGCTCACTAGTTTTTGTTTAAAAAATTTTAATTTTTTTTTAATTAAAAAAAATATCCCATCTGGTGTGCCCCAGGGATCCATCTTGGGTCCACTGATTTTTGTTATCTTCATCAGTGACCTGCCTGAGGTGGTCAGTACAGGGAATACTCTGGCAATGTAGGCAGATGACTGCAAGTCATTTAGAGTGATATCCTACCCAAACGATTAATTCATGTTTCAAGGGTATTTAGATAGACTTTGTACATGGAGTCAACAGAACAGTATGGAATTCAGTGTTAAGAAGTGCAAGTTAATGTGAGTTACCCTGAAAAGGTAACCTCTTATTGCAAACTCGACCTTAAACGGATCTGTCCTGGACGAATTTTGTGACCTTGGCTTACTTACCAACCATCATCTCTTTTGGAATTCTCATATTGATACAATTACGAGTAAAGCGAATAGAATTTTAGACTTTATTAGAAGAACAAGTAGAGGTTGTAAGGATACCCAAACCTTGACCCAAACCTTGAAAACGTTGTATGGCGCGCTAGTGAGGTCGCAATTAGAGTATGAAGGTTAGGGTAAAAGGAAGAATGAGTTTGCGGAATGGCATGTGGCATGACTTGTGGCATGGCATAATAGAGTGCTAAAGTGTGACGTCACAAATATTAGAATTTTTTAAATTATGGGATTTGTTTAGATTTTCAGAAAGAGCAAGATGAAAGGTGCTAACTTGCCAAAAATTAGCATTTAAAGGCAAATTGGCTCTGAGATATTAGCACCGTTATGCTCTGCTGACTCCATACAAATCCTTCTAAATTTGACTCGGTTCATAACGTTAGGAACTGAGTACAATTTAGAAGGATTTGTATGGAGTCAGCAGAGCATAACGGTGCTAATATCTCGCTCTCAAACTGTAAGAAATTCTGATTTTTGTCAAGTAGGTCTTTTTGATCGTGTTCATTCTGAATATCCGAACAAATCCCATAATTTCACAAATTTAGTTTTTATGACGTCATCACTTTAGTACTCTATTATGCGGAATGTAATATATGCAGATTGAAATTAATTCAACTGAAAGCCGACGCCCTTTCTGTAGTTAATAATCGGTTGCGAGTAAACGAGCTTTTACCATCTAGTAATTTCACGGCGCGGTGTATGTCAAACTATGTAATATTCATTTGGCCGTTCTGAAATAAACTTTTATTTTTCCGGGTTGATTGTAAGAGATTTAGGAACGAAGCCTCGTAGAGCTTAGGCCCGGTTTCAACGTCGCATTTTACATTCGCCGAATCTAATACTAATTTAAGTGAGCCTAAGTCGACTTAAATGCTCGGCATTTGATTTGAGTGCGAGTGACAGCTTCATTCCCAGACTCTAAGTTCCCCGCCAATATGACTGACAAAGTTGCGTTTGCGGCGTTTATGCCTCTCAAACACCATTCGCGCTAACAGGAGACGGTGACTTATAATGAAGATGGCAGTGCATCATCTGCTAGCAAGAAGAAGACGGCTTCTGTACGTTTGTTCTCTTTTTATGCTTTTGCTATCGCAAAGAAATGCCATAGCACGTGTCCCTCGACACCGATCGTGCCGTCGATTGATACGAAATGAAGGCTGGCGGCACAAGGTATGGACTACATATTCTGATGTTCGGTTTAAGAAAACCTTACGTGTTTCACGGGCAACATATCATTTTATTTTAAGTCGTGTTGGGAACGTACTTCAAAGACAAACTGTGACAGAGCAACCGATCTCACTTGAAGAGAGACTGGGCATATGTCTTTATAGACTGGGAAGAGGCGATTACCATATTACACTATCGCTGAAATGGTAGGAAGAGGAGTTGCCACTGTGAGCTCCATGGTACTGGAAGTATGCCAGGTTCTTGCTGAATATTTGTGGACTGAAAGTATTTCAAGTAACATGCCGAAACCCGAGAAGACTTCGAGGGAAAGATTCTCGACATGGAGGAATTGTGGCAATTCACTTGCTGCTGGGTGGCATTGGAGAACATACCCATAAAATGTCCTCCCCGTGGCCTTGAAGCACGTAAAGAATATCATAATTTTAAAAATTATTATTCAATTGTTCTGATGGCCATGGTTGATTCTCATTACCGTTTTGTATGGGGTAGTTGCGGTTATCCCGGGAACTCCCATGATGCTATCATTTTTAGGTTTACAAACCTTTGGAATTCACTCCAAGATGGCCTACCCAACGTGGGCAAAGTTGTTGGTGAAGTAAATGTACCACCTCTTATAATAGCCGATTCCGCCTTTCCTCTCCGTACATGACTCATGAAACCCTACACAAATGCCGTTTTTAGCCCTCAACAAAGATATTTCAACTACAGGCTTAGTTGGGGACGTATGGTCACCGAGGTAGCATATGGTCAGTTAAAGGGAAGGTAGAGGGTGCTGTTGCGGAAAACCGAAGTGACAAAGAACATGTCCGCACAGCAACACTCGCATGTATGGTCCTACACAATGTTTGTCTCATGCAAGGGGACTCCATTCCAAGAAAGCTCGATTTAACAGTCGGTCCAGATAGCAATGAGAGAAGAAACAGGGATGAAATCAGGAAACTGTTACTCGTGAGAGAATGCAGAAGTGTGTATGATGTTTCGGGAGAGGCAACTAGAGTCAGAGATGCCCTTTATGGAACGTTATGGGTGGAGAAAGAAACTGGGCGAGTTACCTAACTTGATTCTATAACCTGGTTAAAAACAATAGTAGCATATTTCAGATATTTTTCCAGCAGTTGGTTTTATATACCTTTTATTCATAAACATGTACAAACATGGACTTTAAAGATTTCCGTCAGAACGATCTAAACTAAATTCAGAACATTTGTTTCAAAACATTATCAGGAATAATTGTGTAAACTGAAAGAATCCGCATTACCCCAAAAGTAGGTTTCTTATTATTAATATTATTATTGTATTGTTATTGCCCTTGCTATAATTATTAGACTTTGAAATGTCTTAAATCATCAGTTATTCAAATCATGCAGTTACAACATCGAAAAAGTAACTGTGAAATATTACTGTGAAACTCCATTGAAACAAAACTATTTGATAATTAGAAGCCACCCACAACTCTTTCGCAGGTTATGTAGGTTATGGGACTACAAAGGCAAGGCTCTCCCTTTGTTAAGAAAACATCTGACAGAAGTAGATCATCATCTGTAGTCTTTTTCAGTAATTTACAGGGAACATTCTGTCTTGGATAGCCTAGGCTCCCTGATCAAGATCTGCTGCTCAAACACCTATTCCCTAACTATGGAAGTGTTAACTTTATGAGTTGTACAGAGTTACATGTATTTGTCAGGCGCTTCATGTACTTTGATTTTTGTACTGTGAAAAGAAATCAGTCAACACCATATAAAATAGTGCTGTCAGTTGCTAAATTTTGGTATTTTTTAACTCTTTAGTAGTCATTATTTGTTGCTGGGTTTTTTGCGTTTAAACGAGCAGAACATAATGGCAAGGCGTTTTTGCCAATATGAGGAAAATAGAAAGGTTCCGTTCCCGAAGTGCATGCTATTTTAACTCTTAAGGCCCCAACATCAACAAACAAATTCTCCTTAATGGTTTCCTTACATTTCTTATTGTTGTACTTGGGGAACGTTGTTAAAACGTCACGGCAACTGATCTTTAGTTATCGTACTCTATATTCTCATGGCCTGTATCTTTGATTAACGCCTTGATATTTCAAGGAGGAAGTAGCCTGGCCTAATCACTAATGGGCCTTTAAGGGGCTAAAAGACCCATGCGTTTTGTAATTGCGGACATCAACAAAATAAATAAGAATCTGACTGTGAAATGATAACTTTACAGTGCAACTTAGCCTCGCACTTTAACAATTAAAGTGTGTTTCTGTCTTAGAAATTATTGTATACATTTCTATCACAAAAGTCTTCATTCGAAGTTGATGGCATGTTATATGTTGGGGTGAAAGACCTGAGGGACCCTTCTAGCAATCCTGGCCTATTTGATACATTTGGCACAAATGCTCTGCACCATTGTTTGTAATCGGCAGTCATAGGGCCACCCTCGGCATACTGTGCACTCTCAGGGTGATGCATTGCTTGGCAAGGAGGCTGTTGAAAGCTAGCAGAACCTAAATTGATTGGGCTAGAAGCTGAATTATTTTTTTTAATTCATGTTCACGGGACTCGTTCATTTCTTCTCGCAAGAAGCTGATCAAATCTTTCTTTGGATCGTTATTGACAACCTCTTTAACTAGCTCTGCAGCTTCCATAACAGCAGCTTCAAGTTTTTCCTTTGGTTTTTCCTTCTTCCTTTTCTTGATAGGAATAAAAGGTCCCCCTTCAGAATCCTCATTATTTTCCAGATCATCATGAAGTGATTTATCCGCATCGGCTGATTTGAAGGACTTCTCTGAACTAGTGGACTGCTCTAAAGAAGAGGGCTCTATGGCTTGGTCTGGTTGGCAGCTATCTCTCGTTTGAACTACTGCAAATAGAGGCTTAAACCAGTTGCCAAGCCCTCGGTCTTCTTGGAATCTTTTGATCCTTGTGAATGTTCGTATGGAGAGTGCTGCTTGTTTGCCGTCACTAACTCATTTTTTGAACTATGTACGCAGTTGTTTCAGAAGTCCTTTTCTTCAATTCAGTCTTTGGACGAAGATCTCTTACCTTTTTCAATGAAGCCTGGATTGCGCTAATTTTTTTTTTGACATTTTCTTGCCACCTTTTTGGAAACTTTCCGTCAGATTTTGAAACATGCATATGCATTTGGTCGGCTTTTTTCCCGCGAGCTTGAGTTTCTGCTAATTCAATTAAATATTTTAAAAAACAATTTCTTTCGCAGACACAAAAAGAGTACTAAAGTGATGACATCATAAAAACTAAATTTGTGAACATATGGGATGTCTTCGGCTATTCAGAAAAGATCTCAGTGATTTGCGCCCAGTGTTTACTAGTAGAAAATCAATGATGATGTCAAAGTGGTGGAGGCCAAACCTCCCTTGATTAACTAACATTGCGCTGTTCACGCGTATGTTGGATATACATCCCGACATCTCTTTCAACGCTGTTTATCAGGAACATAAGACCAAAACTTAACACGCAGTCTAATTCAGTTCACGCCAAACTTTTTACATAAAAATTGAATACTTTAACTCCCTTTTTAATTCCCTAAATATTTTCACACCATTGTTACTATATATACGATCAATTCTGTCATGTATTTAAAACTTGATCATGGTGACATGGAGTCATCGAAACATCGTTCAATCTTTATATCGCTCATTTTTATTCTGAAGTGTTCAGAAAGAACATGATAAAAAGACCTACTTGCCAAAAATTAGCATTTTCAGGAAGAGCAAGATGAAAAATGCTAACTTGCCAAAAATCAGCATTTAAAGGCAAATTGGCTCTGAGATATTACCACCCTTATGCTCCGTTGACTCCATACAAATCCTTCTAACTTTGACTCGTTTCATAACGTTATGAACTAAGTAAAATTTAGAAGGATTTGTATGGAGTCTGCAGAGCACAACGGTACTAATATCTCGCTCTCAAACTGTAAGAAAATGCTGATTTTTGACAAGTAGGTCTTTTTGATCGTGTTCCTTCTGAATATCCGAACAAATCCCATAACTTCACAAATTTAGTTTTTGGGACGTCATCACGTTAGTACTCTATTACCGCCAAAATCAGCAAACGCTTACCGGTTCGCCCTTCAGGTCACGTGACCATTTCTTTGAAAAAATCATACATTAATTTTGATGAATTGGTGGCGGTTGCAAGATTCCAATAAAAACACTTTTCTTATAGTGATTAATTATTTCAAATAGCTCACATTTGGAGTGACCGTCCATCGTTTTTAACAAAGTTTTATGAGAACAAAGGTATTTTTTTTCAATTCCAGAATTCAGCCTTTGGCTGTTGATAATTTCAAAACTCAACCTGGGAACAATCATTCCAAGCGTAGAAAGTAATGGTAAAATCCGCAACTAGATGGCTGATTTATGAATTTTACCTATTTGATCATGTGACTGTAACACCCTGATGAAGGAAGGTTGAACCTTCCTAAATATTTGATTGTTTTTTTTTTAATATTTATATTCCTGGCCGTGTAACCAGCCTTTCTTTTTTTTCTTTTTATTGTTTATTGCAATTTTATAGCTGGTTAGATCTTTTACAGGTTCTGGTTTATTTTGCCACGGTGGTCTTGTTGAGTTATCCAGCTTGCCTTAAACTTGTAATAATATTTGAAATTTGCATAACTAATATCTAAATTATGTACAACGCACAAGAAACATGACTAAAATCTGCCAGCAGTCAATCAGATGATCCACTAAACACCGGACGTTCCTTAATCCGATTAAGTATCATAGCATCACTTATAATCGCTACCCAATTATAATAAAAAGCAATTTTTTTTTTGAAAAAAAAAAAAAACGTATGGTCATGAAAGCAACCACTTTATAAAGATAGTTGAATTTGAATTGTAGTTAGAAAGGCGTTAATTCACAGCAAAAATTTCTCTTAGTTTGCAAACACAGATAACAATATATGCGTACTTAGAAACGCTTAAAATGATACCGGTTCCTTTGTTGTATGTATGTTGACGGTTACGTTCGACCGAATTTGACTGTTGACAGTTAAGTTCTTGTGCTTTTCATGGTTGACGGTTATCAAGAGGAAATTTCTTCAATGTTACTGTCTTTCACGGATCAAATAAAGTCAGTTACCACGTGGACTGCTGGCACTCCGTTTTTGGACAGTCGAAGTGCTATCCATCAACTGCGCGGTGAACAACAGTGCGGTGAGACTGGAGTGAGGAGAAGTAAGCGGAAGGAGACTAGAGGGAGGCGCAAAAGAAAGGTCGAGGCGCATTTCACCTCAGCTTCATTTTTAATTGAGTAATGAATTGTGGGCGAAGTTTCCGACTGAACGCGTCCTTTACAGTTACCGACTACAGTCCCTTTCTTTTCTCCCGCCCCCCTCCCCCAGTCTAATTTTCAGGAATGGTGTTGTCAGAAACACTTTAACAATGTAATAAATCATTATAATTTTGAAAGAAGTCTTGACGAAGTTATTTGTGATACCAGTTTACACGCAACTGAAGTTTAAAAGACCATAGGGTGAGTATAATTGGAAACGTGGAAACTGGTTTACTAGCTAAAACGATTCGTTAAGAGCCAGAAGTCCGGGGTGAGCAGACAAACTAGTGAGAATTGAAAAACCTTAAAACTGTTAAACCGAAAATATTAACTGCTTTTTGTTCGGTAAATAATGCCATTTTTTGACGGTTGGCGGTTAAATTTTCTGTTGTTTGAGGCCCTCTTGTCGGGGACTGTTCTACGCCTTTATATCTGATCTGAACAGTTGTCCAAAAGCGTGGTTCTCGGAGCTAATGGCCTGTAATTGAAACGTTTTTGTGGGCTATGTAGTAAGTGATGTCACTGACCTTAAAAGGGTATTGCATGACGGGCACAAATGGTAAATCAATGAATGCATTTTAGTGGTGAGAAACCGAACATTAAAAATTGCCTGAATTTTTTCCCCTATTAAAAGGTGGACATTCAGGAAAACGGAAGGCTGAATGTTAATGGAGGACATCCACAACGCCCTTCTGGTTCCTACAAGTTATTCGGAGGAGCAGGAGGAATCATTCAGATAATATCACCTGAGGGTAGCCTTGTCGCTAAAAGTTTAATCCTGAGCCATGGAAATTCCACTGATCCAAACAACTGCCCTGTGAATGATAATGCGAGTGGCTATTTTTATCTGCCAGGTAAGAAAATGTACCGCAATGATCATTCAAACACTTCCAATCCTTATCGGAAACAGAATAGACATTTATGTTTCTTTCTTAAACCACTAACCGGATTGTGCGTTGTTCAATCTAAGGCTAGGAACTTACTTGAACGTAGTTCGAGTTGAGTGTCTACTCTGTTCATAGATACCATAAGTCGTTGAAAAATGCATCAGTTGTCATTGGTCGAACGTAGTTAACTGATGATAAGGACCGTGTAGGGACAGGGGCTGAGGGGGCTTTCACTTTTCAACAGTACAATGTCTCGAGGCCAATCGTATCTTGTTGTGAGGTTTGTGGATACGTTACTAATTGCCAGTTATAATTCTGAGTTAAGCGAAAAGGTAATGAAAAAGGTAATGTTTAAAAACATTGCTTTTTTGTTGCTGAAAGTATATATGTTTCACCACACCATGTTAATTTTAAATGCATTTCCAGCGATTTCAGAGGACTTAAATTTAAAAATTTTCCGGGGTAGGATGCCCCCGGATCCCCCAAAGTTGACCCACGCTAACGCATTCGAAGTGAGCCCCCCCCCCCCCCCCAATTGCAAACTTGCTGCGCGGCCCTGTTATGAAGGCGCCTTGAGTTCAGAGGGTGCATTAATTATTGATGTCGGTTTTTCCTTCATGGGGATATTTCCTAATTTTACCATATTAGGATACGATAAAGCGAAAAACATGGAAACTCAGTTGAGCCTAGTTGTCCTGTTATGAAGCATGTTGCACATGTTCCAACCTTCTCGGTTGGAAGGCTTGTAGTTTGTAGTTTGTAGTCGATTTTATACACCAAAGTAACTACTGGTAGACCAACTCACTGCAGTGGGTAATTTTGAACAGACTGAGCAAACTAGCAAGGAAACAATTACCTGATGGTGATACTGACTTTAAAATAATAAACAAATAAGAATTTAAACAGAAGTTTGACCTAAAAGTGTTTTACAGACAAAACTGTATGAAAAACATATTGACAAAATCGCACTGGAATAATTATCAGCTCACTTGTTTCAAACGTACCAGAGTAAAACGGGAACGGTTTTGAACCCCACAAACAGTATATAGGTAGATGCAAGTTAATTTTTATCAAGTGGAAAAAAAGCTGCTTTATTTTCTTATATCCACAGGTGAGATTTCGGGACATAACAAAACCTTTCCAAACAGCGCCTTTCAATGGGGTCAAAGTTCCACTTCAACGCTATCACCTTACTTTACTGTAGCAACTGTCCAACAAACGTCTGGTAAGAGGCAGAAATAAATGAAAGAGCATAGTCCTCCTCAAAATAAATTTTTGGTTAATTTCAAGTTTCAAGTTTATTTGTGCGCTATTTAGAAGATCATACAAAGAAATGTCGATTAAAAGAAAAAATATATATAAATATATATATAAACTTGTCACAAGCATGTCTTTCTTCCGTACTCATAAATGTAAAATACAATATAAAAACATCATCCTTCTGCAATTATTTATAGAAGACAAACAAGCATGGGCCTTATGGTTGTTATATCTAGTCCTAAACGAAGTGGTCGCGGATCCAACATATTGAATGCCACATTTTTTTTACAAGTAACAAGATAAACTACATTTCTAGAGTTGCAGTTCAGGTTATAGTTTATGTTAAATTCCTTTCCAGTAGTGTTGCTTCGAAAAACCCTTCCCTCACACAGAAAAATACAAATCTGGCAACGATTACAATTACATTTCAGTGTTCCTTTTACTTAATCTTTGCGTCCATTCCTAAAACGGGCACAAACCAAATAGTCTGACAGACGCTAAGGTTTCCTAAAGGTGTCCATTGGCACTTCGGCTAAGGCATTTTGGGACCTATTTGACAAGCAACTCTCTAGACAAGCCTCCGATATTAGGAAGACCCCGATGGTAGGTCACGGTGAAAGGAATCCTGTTGTTTTCTTTCTTTGGTTTATCCCTTAAAACTTCATTTCTGGGTGTCCTTCTCGCCCGATCCACTTGTTGTTGAACAAAGTTCTTCTTATACCCACTTTCTACCAGAAACATACACAAGCCTTGAACGCTTCTCTCAAAGAAAGTCTACTTGAAACAAATCCGTTTCAAACGCAGTGCTTGGGCATAAGGGATCCCTTTCTTAAAAGAATTCGGGTGACAAGACGCATGGTGAATCAGTAGGCTTGATGTAAACATCCATCTCTAGTTTTTCCGAGTCATTAATCACTTTAACATCTAGAAATTCTACTTTAAAACTAAACTTTAATAAAATATCTAAGACTTAAATATTTGTTCCCCAGCTGTCCAAATTATAAAAACGTCGTCAATATAACGCCACCAAGTGTGACGTTTTATTTCAGCCTGCGAAATTAATATTCTTTCCAACTTGTCCATTTAAATATTGGCATAAGATAGTATCATACGAGTCCTTATCGCAGTGCCTAGTTTCTGGACAAAATACTTCCCATCAAGTTCGAAGTTGTTGTTTTTTAAGGACTATTTCCGTGAAATCCAAAGTCATTCTTAAGATTCCCGGGTTTTTTGCTTTCATCCAAATTTGAATCCAAATTTGAATCCCATGCCAACAATGCTTCTTTTACATAGACATAGACATTTTTATCGACTCTTTACACGACCACGGGTTGCTTTTTACCCCAGGTTGAATCACCGCGGCGGGTAACCCTTATGCGTTCTTGCCCATGCGCAGCCTGTAGCAAAATGAAGGAGTCGAATAGACCCTTTTCATAATGGCGCCCGACAAATTATTCTTTCATTCTTATGATAATGAGCCCTACTAGCCTCGTCAGCATGTGCAAAATTCAATAGAATTTTTTCATTAAAGTGAGGTTAGTAGGACTAATTAACACATATACAAAATCGTCCGCCATTATGAAAAAGGTCTATGGGCATGAAGAGCGTGTGAAAAAAAAAAACATCAAGTTGACAGTGAGATCACTCAATGACTGAATATATTATTGCGAAACTGACAAAAATATAAAAACGAGATGGATTGGCAAAATATCAACTTTAACAAGGACTTCGTTGTTACGAGAGCGAATGGCTGAATGGTTTCCTGACAGTTTTGGTTCTGTTGAATGGTCTTACCGAAATGAGCCAGCAAGAATTTAAGCAACGTAATCAAAGGTTCGAAGTGGAAAAAGGCATGATAAGAAAGAGATATAATTGCATAAAGGAGAAGATTTGCGCTACAACGAAGGCTTGCAATAAAGCTGTGACCAACGGCACAAGGTCAGTTGCACCATTATGCACTAGTCATTTCATTCCACCCCACCCCCGGGACATAGCGGGGGAAATCGCAAATAAACAATGGTAATTTAAATAAATTCCCCCACCCTGTCAGGTAAATTTCCGATACAAAAACCCCACCTTCCATAGATACCCTCTTTTCTGCATTTCTTACTTGATGTTTTTCAAAGTTAAAACAGGTCGACTGGAAACAGTATGCTGACGATGATTTTATTTCCACGTTGCCCGTATTAAAAACTATATTAAAACACTGAATGGTTTTAGTAAAATTTGACAAAATTTCAGGTTTACTTTGGTCAATGTATTGAATCAGTGGTATCAGAAACTATAAATTTGAACCCAAACAGTAACTTTGTATTAAGAAAAGGATGAACAAAAGGATACCATAAAGCGAAACTCTAAATAAATTCTGATACAGTAAAAACCTGCGTATATTAAACTGACAACATTTGTTTGAAGTACTAACAAGCATAATTCAAGTTTATGAAATAGAAGCAAGGAACCGCACCCATATCAAATTACTTTTCTGACCAGCTAAAAAGAGTTAGATTCTTCAACAAAACAAATGGCCAGCGCGGTGTACAACGAAATGCCAATTAATGGGCAATAAACTTGTCCACAATGTGGCCCATCTTCCGAACACTAAGCCGACGAAAAAGTTGGTCTACTGTACGTGAAGGTTGATCCGCCATTTTTTTCAAGTATAGAAAGCGCAAAGTCAGCGTGGAGCACATTTGCACATGTGCGTGATGGCTGCGTCTACGGGGTAAAATTTTTCGGGCTAGAGAACGCGAATGGAGGCAGAAAGTTATTCAAAAAGAAAAGTTCGCTGTTCTCTTTCTTCGGTAACCTCCGAGGAGTCTAGTCCTGTGGATAAGCGACCAAAAATCGTTTCCTCTAAATCGGATGACGAAGTCATGGCGGTGGAAGGCCTTGGCGAGAAGATTGATTTGATCCTATCGAAGCTCAACATGCTTGACCTCTTAGAAAAAAAGCTGGATGAAGTTTCTACGGCGGCGTCGGATTTCAAACGTTCGGTGGCAGATTTAGAATTGGAAGCCTCAAATTGAAAAACTTAAACAAGCCAGCAAAGAGGGCCGCAAGGCTTATTTCAGCAAATCTGAGCCTGACAAACTTTATATTTACGGCAAATTTATCAAACCATAGGTTTTTTGCTGTTGTTGCTACTTTTTCCTTCGGCTTCCTCAACTAGGAATAAATTATCTAAATTTTTGTTTAACCCGCTTTCTTAGTAGGTGTTAAATTATAGCGGAGCTCCGACGGCCCGAAGGGCCGTCAAGCGGAGCACCATACCTATAGAAACCCGTCAACTGCTTTTCTCATGGTAAAAATGGCTAGCGGTATTGCTCGTGGGCGCGTACGCACGACGACGACGACGACGACGGAGTCGCCCAATAATTAATAATATCCTAATAATAATCATAATAATCCAACATGGCGGCCATACTCCACCTGGCCCAGCTGACCAGCTACTTTACAGCGTACATCTTTGATACTGGACATCCATCTTATAGCCAATTGACACCTGTCAAAACAAGGTATCCGCTGACCAGTGTAACGTGACCATATCGCGGGCTCAAGTTAAGACCTCATCGAGGTCAGCTGTTTTTTTGAAGTTGACCGCTGACCAGGTACTTGCTTTCGATTGGATCGCAGGCTCAAGCCAAGTGTGGGACACCCAAACCAAATCGAGGCCGTTAAAATTTTTCGCGCGCTTTCTGCGGCTGGTAATTTCACATTCAGTTGGTTTCTTTATTTTGAGCAAAACAACTTCATCTTCTTCGATCGAAGTTTGTCTTTCGCCTAAAAAGCATAAAGATCAAGAACTTGTCAAAAGATACTCCGGAAGGTGAATTTTCAAGTGATGAAAGGAAGGACGGACGATTTTTCTCAGGAAAAGCTTCAAAGATTGTGCGGTTGAAAACAGTATAATTCAACGCTTCAAGGGCTTTCACTTCACCGCGGCATCTTGCATCTCACCAAGAAAAGTCACTTAACAGTTCACCGGTATTAATGGGAGGAATGAGTAGCTCAAACTCTGTGGAAGAAGCTCTTTCTTTGGACAAACCGTTTGCTATTTTTGCGGATGCTTGTTTTTACTTTACTGAAGCTTACGCATTTTCAAGTGGTAGAAACCTCTACAACACAGGACAGTGAGGTAAATTAAATAAATAGAAGCTTAACATTTGGTTTAATCGTTGTTACTTTTGTTCAGGAATGAAACTTGTATTTTTCTCTCGAATGGATATAAATAACAATCATCTGTACTCGTTTTGGACGCAAAGAAGTAGTTGAATTGTTTGTTTGTTTTGTTACGTTGTTTTCTTTGCAAGCGAACGAGTGTTTTTACTCGGCTTGGCTGACTGTTTTTCGACCTTGGTTCCTCACAGTAGCGTTAAGAAACTTTTGCCCTTATCTTATCAACACGTAATCGCAATGAGTCCTCGTAAAATTAAGCATTAAAGGGGGAGACTCGAGCTCGAGTAAAAATAAAAAATCCGATCAAATGCATGTGCATGTGCACTTCTCAAAATCTGACATTAAGTTGTCAAAATGCTGCCAAAACAGTCAAAACCCAGCGCGCTTCACTTCGTCAAGTCTTTAAGAGATCTTCGTCGAAAGCAGCCTGTAAACAACAATTAAGTTTCGCCGTCTTTAAACATGTCGTTTGTTTGAACCGGTAAGAATCAGCGTTTGGATGTTAAAAACAGCGAAATGGGTTGAGGTGGCTGGCTGGTTTTGATAAATTTTAAAGTGGACGGGTCTGCGAGAGAAATGCTCGTTTGGTTTGGCAAGCGCTTTCTTCGTTATCTGGATGATGTCTTGCCACTGAGAATCATTAATTGAAGAAGGTTCTTCGGAAGACATGGGAAGTAACAGTAAAACCATCAAAGCACTTAAGTGTTTTGTGTAAGCCAAGGAAAGATTTTGTGGGAAATGGCTCTATTATTCAGCTCTGTCGCATTCCGAGTGATTGCTGTCTCAGTGATTCCTGTTGACTGCTCTAAACGATCAGGTACGGACCTCTTTTTTGTCTTTTCTACGGACATTTATGTCAAATCTGCTAAGGAAATTTTCTAGCTTAATACAAGATAGTTTTGTTACCTGTCCAATTTCTGCACCTTCTCCAAGAATCTTCGAAAAAATATTATTCATATTGTGCTTTGTTTTCTTGTAATAAGTCTTATGTTTGTTGTTATATTGTTTCTGAACCGCGGTCAATTCCTGTTGACTGCTGTAAACGAAGAGTTTGTACCCTTTATTTTTTTTTCTAGGGGCATTTATGTCAAAATAAATACCGATTTTCCTAGCTTTATCATTACAAGCTATTTTAATTACTAGCTAGTCTTGTTTAATTTCTCCACCTTCTCCTTCTTCGAGCAAACACTCGTCGGCATCGTACTTTGTTCGCTTGCAGTGTTTTTGTTTTGTTTTGTTTTGTTTTTGATCCGCTTTGAATCCCTTTACGCTTTCATCTCAAAGTAGTTAGACTCAAGAATGTCCGTCTTTTTTTTTTCTTTTTTGCAAACGTTTACTATCGAAAACTCTTCGTTTTCCCTGCTGCTGCTCAATTGTTTTGGACACAAATTAAACTGGCCCAAATAAACTCTTGCGAAGTTGCTCGGTGAGAGTGTGCAGCTCCGATTCTAGGCTTGGCATGGCTAAATATATATATGGCCTTCAGCTTTTCTTTTTTTAATCGCTACATAACAGACTGGAATGGTGTTCCATCGAACATCATGCATGCACCTTCTTTAAGCAGTTTTAAGTCCTATCTATTACATTATTAGTGTCAATTTTAAATCAGATGTAGCTTGTGAGTGACAAGTATGTAATTTAATTAGGTTTGCTATGGATTACTTCATGATTTTTGGTCTCAATCTCAAATCAGGGGTGACTTGTAAGAGACAAGTATTTGATTTAATTTGATTAGGTTAGCTTTGGGCCACGTTTAAATATCACCTCTTAGTTTTTAGAATGTGTAACATTAGATAATATTCTTTGTATGGGAATTTAGTTTCTCCCAATTATTCTCCAGTCATGCACTTTTTTGTTTTGTATCAACTTAGTTGTATTCACATGACAAAGTATTATTAAACTTAAAACTTAAAATTAAACTTAAAGTAAGCTCTTTCTCATCAATGTACACATCCTTTGGACTTCCTCCTCCTGCATACAGTCTTTCAATTAATTTTATTAGTAGCTGGTCACACCAATCTTGTGGGATGTTTGGATGACATTTGGCATTAATGTTTAATGGTATCTCTGATGTTTGATGAAGTATGTTAAGATCAAGTTAAGATGGCTAACGGATTTCCAGCACTTTTGCTTTGATGAATCGCCTTGATAGTGGTATCAACCAAATGCCCAATATATTATTATCAAGTTGTTTGGGCTTGCACTTAACTGGCCAGAAGAGCAGCTGGATTTCTTTTTGAAAACACTGTAGGTGCATTGAGTGATGAGCTTAATGTTAGCAAGCAGTTTTTTTTTGTGATAGTAAGGTCAAGAAGTAATTGATCAAAATAAATATCTTGGTCTTAATTCATGGCATCTAAATATTTTTATTGATTTCCATGTATCTTTCTTTCATAATTTTTGTGAGGCATACATATATCCAGAGGATACACAATTTCCGATTTCTGACTGTCTCATGGGAGGCTGTGGATAATTGAAATTGCATTCATTATGAAGTGGTGATCTGAATCACTATATATCTGATGTGATACTGATTCCAAGGAGCAATCACCAGGCTTCTCCACCAATTTCTAGTGGCTCTAAACCATACCTAAGTAGCTAAGTATGTAACTAAGTTGCCTACAGTTGAACGGGGAAACAGACCTGTCCTTAGGTATTGCTCTAAGATGTTAAGAAATGTTTTGTTTTAAAAATTTATAGATGAAAACTAGCTTTGCAGGTTCTTTTTTACACAAGGTATTAAAGATTATTTTAAAAAAAACCTACCTCAATATTTTTATTTTGCTTTTTTAACATCTCCAAACTCAGTTTGGAAAGGAATTTTTATTACCTTACTCAATAGAACGCTTGTTTTTAGGAGGGGTGGGGGTCCAAATTCGTAAAAGGGGATTCATATCTGCTAGCAGTTCTGGACTAGGGGGTCCAAATCTGATCCACAAGCAGATCTGGACTGGAGGGTGCAAATCCACGTGGGGTCCAAATCCACTGTGCCACTGGCTCAGATCACCTTTACATACTATTTTCTACAGCATTGGGTCTGTAGCTTGAGTGAGGTCAGATGGGTGATATGACAAGCAGACTATATGTAAATGCCAGTAGAAAAAGAATGCTTTTGGAGCTCCTCTTTTAGGCTTGGCTAAATATATATATTAATCTAAGAATGGACAAATCCGTAGACCAGCCTGGAGACGAGGTGTTAATTACTTGGCAGTTATTTCTTTTATGCATGTTTTTGCTCTGTGAATGTAAAATTTTGGGCTTTTGTTTCGTCTTGCTTTTGTCGTGTGTTCTTGGGTCGCTATTGTTGCTGCAATGGCTATATTATTAAGAATAATCGGAATTAGGTATGGCTGAGACGCAGGTGAACAATGTCAATTTTAAGTTAATCTCGCCAAATGTTCGCTGGATTCGGGACTTGAGAAAAAGGAACGCAATTTTTTCTTGGATCAAAAAACAAAAGGCGGATATTATCTTTCTCCAGGAAACTTACAATACTCCAGAGGTAGCTGATAATTGGCAATTTCAATAGAAGGGTAAAATGTATCTATCACATGGAACAAACCATAGTAAAGGGGTTGCTATTTTAGTGAGCAGTGAGCTAGATTTTGAAGAGAAATCCGTAATCTATAACCCAGATGGTCGGTATGTTTTGATCGATGCCATGATTCAAGACTCGCACTTTCTGCTCTTAAATATCTATGCCCTGAATGATATATCTGAACAGTGTACATTTTTTTCCCGAATATACTAGAGATTCTTGACGAACATAATTTTGATTCTAGTAGTCAGCTTATTATGGGAAGAGACCTTAATGTTCATCTGAACGCTGTCTTAGATAACTCAGGTGGTGGAATAGAAAAAAAGATTCTGTGAAAACTGTGGAGGAATTAAAATTTTCGTATGATCTGATCGATATCTGGAGAATAAGAAATATCGATGAGAAACAATATACATGGAGACAGAGAAAGCCTTTTGTCCAGCGTCGTTTAGATTTTTAGTTGGCAAGTGATTGCTTGCAGGATGTTGTAGAGCATACCGATATCATACCTTCTATAAAGACCGATCACTCTGCCATTACGCTATATATCAACAGTAGTGAAAACCAGGCGCGCGGCCCCTCGCATTGGTGCTTTAACTCTAGTTGTCTAGGAGACGAGGATTATGTGGAGCTGATTTCTTCCCAATATAGTGACTGGTTAAACGAGATTCGTGAGGTTGAAGACAAACGGTTACTTTGGGACTTGGTCAAATACAGGATAAGGAAAATGACGATCACGTATAGCAAAGCGAAAGCTAAAGAAAGAAGAGATAAACTTGAATATGTGGAAAATATGTTAAAAGAATGTGAAAGGTTATGAGCTGCCGATCCTACGGAAAGTAATATCGAAAACTTCGAAAAATATAAACTTGAGTACGATGCTCTGTTTGATTGTTGCCCAAGGTAACATAGTGCGGTCTAGAGCGATTTGGTATGAAAAAGGAGAGCGGAACAGCAAATATTTCTTAAATCTCGAAAATAGAAGGAACACTAAAAATTGTATACGGAAAATATTTAACCACGACAATCAATTATCGCCCCGTGTCGTTACTTCCAGTGATCTCTAAAGTTCAGGAGCGGTGTGTGGCCTTGCGCCTTGTCCCTCACGTTAAGAAGATCTTGTATCCTTTTCAACATGTTTTTCAAAAGGGCAAGTCTTGCGTTACTCAGCTCATTGAAGTATTCTATGACATTGGTCTTGCACTGGACCGCGGGCTAGAATTAGACATAATTTACTTGGACTTTGCCAAGGCTTTCGATTCTGTGTGCCCGGCAAAGCTCGTGTCGAAGCTAAAAACGTTTGGAATCGACGACCCCCTACTCTCCTGGTTCTACTCATACCTAACTGGAAGGCGTCAAAGAGTGATTATAAATGGAACTTTCAGTAATTGGGCTGACGCTGGATCAGGTGTACCCCAGGGGTCATTTCTAGGAACGATTCTCTTTCTATTATTTGTAAATGACATCCCAAATGTAATTAAAAGTGCGACGCTGGCTATGTTCGCTGACGATTCTAAATGTTATAGGACCAAAAATAATGATGCTGATTTTTCGAAACTGCAGCAGGATTTAGTTTCGCTTACAACTTGGTCATTGTCAAATGAATTGTATTTTCAGCCTACAAAGTGCACATGGCAAGAAATGAGGGACATGAGGGGGCGGAGTCACTTCAGAGCAGTCTAGAGAGCTGTCAATTACTTTCTTTCTTTCGCGAAAAGCTATTGGATGATCGTTGCTATAGAAATTTGCAGGCCCTTCATAATAATTAAAAAAAAAAAGATGGCGGCCCTGTCGAGTAAGCTACGGTTTATCGGGCGCCATATGGGACAATATTGTTAGGCAATTTATATGGTTGTTGATAAATATATTTGCACCATTGTGTAATATATTTATATCTAATAAAATTTATAAGTACCAGTGCGAAATATATTTATGCCTAATCGAATATATACGGCTATTACCATATATTAACGGCAATAAAAATATATCCTTCTATTTCCATAAATTTACGGCAATAAAAATATATACGCCTATTACCAGATATTTACGGCAATAAAAATATGTAAGGCTATTGCCATATATTAACGGCAATAAAAATATATACTTCTATTTCCATAAATTTACGGCGATGAAAATATATACGGCTATTACCACAAATATATACGGCTATTGCGCCCGTTGTATTACATGTCAGTGGAGTGCTCAAGTGACACACAAACAAGATGGCGTCGGAGAAGAATGACCTGGAGACCTTTTTTCTCAACTCCATTCCTTCGCTTTTAGGTCAAGCTCAGCGAAATCTGCACAGTGATAATTTTAATGTCCTAGAGTATTTTGAACGCCGGTTAGATGATTACGCTTACGTCATTAGAACCGTGATTCTACAATGCGAACAACAGAGCGCTGGTGAAAATTTGATTCAGCTGTTGGAGTTGTTGCATGAAGAAGTCAACGGTTTAAATGGTCAGTTTCGAGGTTTGTGTAACATACAAAGAAACTTTGCTTCAGAAATGGGATTCTCGTGTCCACTGGAATAGTATGCAGGGCCAGGCAGGCCCAGATTTTACATCCCGGAAGAAGTAATCACAGGGAAGCAAAGCGAAGTGATTTTTACTGTGGATTTTTACATTGGACCCAGTCAGCCGTGCTCTTAGGCGATGCCAGGCAGTCGTAAGGCGAACATACAATGTTCCCTGTCCAAATGCACTGTGGTAAGATCAAAATCCTCAACACTGTATCTTTATCAATCATATCATACTCTATCCTCTATCCAGATACTGACGATAACCCAACGTGAAGCTCATTCTAGATGATCAAAGAATGTTTCTAGTGAGGCCTTAAGTTACTTTCTGTAGTCGGGTTAATTTTCCAAGCTTTCACCGATCCACGGCATCGTCATGTACCTTTTGTAGGATTTTGATCTTACCACAGTGCATTTGGACAGGGAACATTGTATGTTCGCCTCACGACTGCCTGACATCGCCTAAGAGCACTGCTGATTAGATCCACAATAAAAATTGCTTCGCGTACGCGCCACCTCTGAACACGCATTCCCCTACTTCGTACCGTAATGAACCAATTACGTATGTTTCGCCTGCGTTTGGCATTACTTGAAATACTTCATCGACAACTTCACAAGGTCTTGCATCTGAAATATCAGAATTGGTGACTCTCGGACGAGTTGTCTTGTTTACTGCCAGGGAATACTGATTTCGCCTTCGTAGAATTGTTTTGTAAGATACCCGTGCATCATTGGCCACTTCTTTCCAAACGCCATGAATATCATGTAACCCTGTGATTACTTCTTCCGGGATGTAAAATCTGGGCCTGCCTGGCCCTGCGGGCTATTCCAGTGGACACGAGAATCCCATTTCCGAAGCAAAGTTTCTTTGTGTGTTACACAAACCTCGAAACTGACCATTTAAACCGTTGACTTCTTCATGCAACAACTCCAACAGCTGAATCAAATTTTCACCAGCGCTCTGTTGTTCGCATTGTAGAATCACGGATCTATTGACGTAAGCGTAATCATCTAACCGGCGTTCAAAATACTCTAGGACATTAAGATTATCACTGTGCAGATTTCGCTGAGCTTGACCTAAAAGCGAAGGAATGGAGTTGAGAAAAAAGGTCTCCAGGTCATTCTTCTCCGACGCCATCTTGTTTGTGTGTCACTTGAGCACTCCACTGACATGTAATACAACGGGCGCAATAGCCGTATATATTTGTGGTAATAGCCGTATATATTTTCATCGCCGTAAATTTATGGAAATAGAAGTATATATTTTTATTGCCGTTAATATATGGCAATAGCCTTACATATTTTTATTGCCGTAAATATCTGGTAATAGGAGTATATATCTTTATTGCCGTAAATATATGGTAATAGCCGTATATATTTTCATTGCCGTAAATTTATGGAAATAGAAGTATATATTATTATTGCCGTTAATATATGGTAATAGCCGTATATATTCGATTAGGCATAAATATATTTCGCACTGGTACTTATAAATTTTATTAGATATAAATATATTACACAATGGTGCAAATATATTTATCAACAACCATATAAATTGCCTAACAATATTGTCCCATATGGCGCCCGATAATACGGTTGTCTGCAACAGCAAAGAAATAAAGATAATAGAGAATGTTTGTTATCTGGAAAATTTCCACTAATAAGTAAATCGATTTTTGGCTGTTTTGGTGAAATATCGGACATTCTTGGCTTATGAAAGTGTACAGTACTTCGACCGATCACGGCGAATTGATAATTTCATTTCCTCCTGTTTAATTTTCCCGCTATCTCGCCGCAAGGATTTGTTGTCTTTCTCAGTCTTTTACCGAGGATTTCTATCCGTAAAAAGCCTGGGAAAGAGAAGAATGATTTAACAAAATGGCCGGCGCTACTTCGAACCTGCGAAAACTTGGAACTTGTGAAGCGTTCACAGCACTCATGGCGCTTCTATGAAGACTTACCTTCATCCAAGTAGACTTGAAAAAAGTCCATGTTCAATGCTGATTACCGTGGTGGACCGAAACTGTGATAGAAAAACAGTTCCATCGACGTCAACTACATTGTTTTGGAACAATATTTCTGATTGAAACCAGGGAATTCGTTCCGGCACGTGCTTGCAAAGTTAGATTTTTCGAAGGCGATTCGCAGCTGGAAAAGGCATTCCGCCATACTTTTCTTACCAAAGAAGAAAGCTCTACTTCAAAGTTCAAAACCGTGGCGGATAAAACTGGAAAGTGACTAATTATTGTGTCAAAGAACGACTATCGATGTCAATAAACAGGATCAGATTGAAACCAGGGAATTGGTTGCGGCACGGGCTTGCAAAGTTAGACTTTTCGACAGCGATTCAGCTGGAAAAGGCATTCCGCCATACTTCTCTTACCAAACAAGAAAGCTTAACTTCAAAGTTCAAAACCGTGGCGGATAAAGCTGGAAAGTGACCAATTATTGTGTCAAAGAACGACTATCGATGTCAATAAACAGGATCAGATTGAAACCAGTGGAAAAGTAAAAAGCTTAGAGAGGTATGTCAAAAAATTTAATTTTCTTCACTCAAGTCTCTCTATTTATGCTCGCCATGTTTTTAGCGTGATTTTTCTAAGTGTCGCTACGAACTGCGCACGCGCGTCCCTCATTTCTTGCCATGAGTAATCCAATCTCGTTCCCAGAGGCTGCGATCCCTTTGGCCAGCGCCAAGGATACGAACCTCTGGTCGAATCCAAAAAAGGACACTTCTGATTGGCTGGTAAAAAGAAAGCAATAAACATGGCCGGACCGGATCAACCGCATCGGAAGTTGTTTTCGCAAAGTGTCAGGCAAATGCGGAACGAAAGCTACAGAAATGATCACAAGCAAAGGAAAATTACTGCCGTTGTAATAATGTGGTTAGAAACCACCGCGTTTAATTTTGTAGAGATAAGGCGAAATTAGATGGAATCTTAATAGCTCTCAAACAGCTTACAGAAGTCGATTTACAACATGTACTCCGACCA
>JAEMWC010000898.1:260000-335000 GCA_016490735.1 Pachyseris speciosa
CGTCGATATGCTTTATCTTCACTGCCCTTGATTCCTCATTTTTCCTAAGGTAAACGCTGAAGTTTTTAGTCCAACAAAACTGGTACTGATGCTGCGTTTTAAACCTCTTGGCTTCGTAGAAAATCGATTGCATTCGCGGGGTAAGGTGATCAAAGATCCTGACATTAGATAAGTTGACACCTTCATCAAGGCCAAGGTTAGCTGGGCATAAGTTGTGAGACTCATTTCGCAGATTAATCACCTTGGTCCTAGCCAGTCGCCTAACAAATTTGCAAACAATTGGTTTTGGGCCAATAAGTTCATTCTATTTTGCTTAGATTCGCATAATAATATATTGTGTGAATCAGACTGTTATATCTTTAATTTGTATCTTCCATCTCATTACATTGTTACATTGCTCTTGTTAAGATACGCGCTTTTGCAATACTGTATGAAATTATGTCATGCAAATAAAGCTCCTTGTTGTTGTTGTTGTTATTCTTTAGACGTTAGGTTTTGGTGAAGGCCAATAGGAAATTCAAACTTACGCCAAAGCTCACAAGTTTTTTTTTGTGTCTGTTATTCCTAAAATGTTGGGTTTAATTACCAGTAGTTTATGCTTGATGATGATGCTTTTATAAGCAAGGTTTGGATGTTGCTAAAGTAAGGTCCAAACGTGGAATGAGGAACTAGGAATTGGAAATAACATGTATACTTAATGTAACACAGATGAATGCTAACTGCAGGCAAACTAAAGAATAGTTTCCCCGCATTTTGTATAGGTATAATCACATGATTTCGAGTGCAATTTGGAATAAATAAGCACGAGCAAAATTTTTTCAAAGACTCACAAAATTGCACGAGCCCGAGTGCGATTTGTGGTCTTTGAAAACATTTACAAGTGCTCATTTATTCCAAATTGCACGAGAAAAATCATGTGATTACTTATTAATAATATACATGAAAAAATTGCGAGATAGCTTCTTAACGTTGCAGAAGCAACGCAACGAGGCTAAGGTGAACCAAAACAACAGTTTTCTCAATGTTTTTAAAGCGTTTTTAGCTGTAAAAACTGGCTACACAATTACAGGCTATAGCTATAAGGCTACTTTGTTTGCTAAGTGTCTATCAAGCGCTGTAATCATTACCTTCAGGCTTTCTAGTTCGTTATCTTCGCCTTGTTTGTCCTTGTTTGTTTATTAATCTCGGCGTCACTCCAGGGTAGTGTTGAATTCTTCGGACTCGTAATTCCAATTACCGGTCGGTAATTTCCTTCTCTGGACACCACTGTTTCCAAACAGACAGCTTAAATACAGTGCTTTTTGCAGCCTTTTCTCCTTTGTAGAGCTGTTTTGCAGCTTCTCTGCTGTTATTGCGGTCACGAAGAAAGAAAACCTGCTCAACAAGCCAGCCATTGTATTCGCTCGCAGAATCGCTTGGAGCTCTTCAGACTTTGCGCCATTCAAAGGTTGCGTTTGATCGGCTCAATTTCAGTTCGTTTGTTAATTAACCAATCAGAATCGTCTGTTGTTTACCTCTTTTTTGCACTGAATTACCTTTTTTCTGCATCGTGTTTCCTAAAAACTGCATTCCTCTTAGCCAATCAGAATCGAGAAATTTTTTCATGTATATTATTAGTTCCATCACTGTTTCACTGTACATAATTTACTCCTGTTTGCTTGAGGTTAGCTTCCATTTAGATTACGTTCCACATTTTTTTTTGTTTAACATCCACAAGTTTTTGATGTTACGGAAATGTTCTGTGAATTAAGAGTGCTAGTTGCATCACAAAAAAACAGGAACCGCAAATTTTTTATTTGGTACATTAATAATTATTCTCAAGGCAAAGTGACTAAAACTGCGAAGATTTGATTTCGATGCAGTCTCTACAAATTAATTAGCATAATAACAAAGGATCAAGTGAATGCCTTCTTCGCATTTTTATTCACTTTGCCTTGAGAATGCTGTCACAATGACGCCAAAACGTCGGTTAATAATTGTTAGTGCTTAAAATTATAGGGCGCAACAATTCCAATATGGGAAAATATGGAGTACATGCACTGGCACTTAAATAAAATTGTGTTATTAAAAAACACTGAACTATGATTGTTTTGAACACAACAATCATATTAGGGGCAGACTATTACAAAAGTTATAGGGGGTGGGGGCTGAATTTTTGAGCCGTATGAATTTGTTTTCATTAACATTTCTGTGCTTTGCCCGTCCAACCCCCCCACCACCCCCCCCCCTCCCCCAGCTATAACTTTTCTAATAGTAATGGTCCGTCCCTTAGCACATTTTATCTTCATAAGATTTGTTGCTAACCCATAGTCTTCGGTGATGCACATTACTTGTGCTCTTTAAAGAAATCAGTTATGATCTGATGATAATAGACACCACCTACAACACCAGTATTGTAGGTGTACAGTCTATCTGGTTGGTCGTAATGTGAATAACATCTGTCTGAAATGTTCACTTACATCTGGCATTCAACGTACCCTTCATTGAGGTTACCGTGTAAGTTCAGGGTATAAAATTTTCGATTTTTATTTTTTTTCCATAAAAATGAACTTTTTACTGTGACCTTTGAAGCCAAAAAAAAAAACTTAAAGTTTAAAACGAATGAACAGTCGCCGAGAAGTTGGGAAAAATGCGGCCAACCGGAGCCATTTGCGTGGGAAATATTGGATGCGAAAAGGTTGCTTTGCTTCATGAAGGTTGTGCGCTTTTAGGTTTTCGGTAATGACGATCGGTCAGGTAAACTTAGTCAAAGCCGGATAATATGTGACAAAATGATAAACCAGTGAACTATTTGAAGCATGAGAGTTTGCGTGCAAATAAAATTAGGCGCGAAATTTCCACAGTAGGTGACCGGAAGAAAAGTTAACGTAAATTGATTGGCCGATCGTCGATGGAGGTGTTTGCTGACGGTGTTTGTTTGTGTAATGGAGATTTTTTTCAAGCGCTGTTTTCGCAAAGTTTATTTTTGTCTTGAAGAGGACACTTTCATGAATTACAACTCAAGGGTGATTTGTTCGATTTCGATCAAATTTGGACAGTTGCTAGATTAACTTATCTTCAACAAAAACGTTTTGGGAATTAGATAATTCGAAACCGTTTTGCCCTGAGAGCCACTTCTGTGCGGTCGCTCCGTATTTTTTTTCTAGCGAATTTGAAAATGCTCTGTAACTTTTGAACGCAGCCGAATAAAGGAAAACCCCAACAGGTTTTTTTAGCTTCTGGGTTCCAAACTTTGAGAATAATATCAATTTCCCTAAATACAAAATTACATTTAGTTGCAGCTTTCAAAAGATGATTTACATTTTACAGAGCGTTTAGTAGTTCAATTTCTTACAAAATTAATGAAATATTCGAATAGCTAGTTCAATTAGCTTTAATTTGATATAGGATTTATGGTAGCTCGGATGCAATCGGGAGCCGCTACAACCCTTAGATTAGAGACACCCCTGAAGGTACACGGTAACCTTAAGGTTGCATCCCTTCAGTTCACAAAAATTATGGAGAATAAAGCATGTGTATATAACTGCAGGTACATATTCAAGCTTAATGTCCTTGGCTCTATTTAGAATTTGCCAACTAGCTTTCAGTCTTCCAAATGCACACTCAATCTGGTTTCGTGCACCCCTTTGTTATGGAGGCCCGTTCTGGTCAAAATTCTGATAATAAAATTGCTCCGCAAGTCAGTTTTTTCAGTCACTGTTGTACATTTTAGTGGCCTGTTGTGTATTTTTATTGGTAGTATAAAAGAGATTTTCTTGGTGTATTCCAAATTATATATTTTTAGCAGCATGAATTACTTTTTTTGTACAAAGGTGTGGTTAATATTTTTTTTTTAGGTTCTACGAATGAATTTTTCACTTGCGCTAAGAATTATTTTTGACTGATACTGCGAATTATTTTTTTACTAGTACTGCGAATTATTTTTTACTAGTGCTGCGAATTATTTTTGACTGATACTGCGAATTATTTTTTACTAGTACTGCGAATTATTTTTTCAATGGTGCTGTGAATTATTTTTCGCGGTATGGTGAATTAATTTTTTGGCCTACAATACATTGCGGGCTTGTGATTTGAGGGCGACTGGCTCGAGTGTTCGTCTTCCTTTGCGGCCATTTTGAAGGTTGTGCGACTGGAGGAGTGCTTTCCAAGAGAATGCTAAGGCGAAACATTGTCAGAGAAAGAAACGAAATAGTTTTTCACCTTTTCTTACAAAATGCGAAAGGAGCTGTTAGTCTGTGCCCAAGTGATGAGGTTTTCTGGACCAAGGATTTAATAGAGGAGACTAAACAGCGGCTGCAAGATTCGTATGTACACAACTCCCGATCTATAAACCGTTTTTGAGCATGAAATGTCTGCCCAAATGAACAATCCCCTTCCTGAGCATTTGCGTCGTTTGAAGAGCTATGTGCAATCTCTTCAAAGACTTCTTGTTTCTTGTGAAACTGCTGCATCAAATACAGAGAATTCTGTTTCATTTTATACTCAAACAAGTCAAAGACCTCCATTTGATGGTAGCTTCTGTAACTTGTTGGGTTGAGTGATTTGGTTCGTTTTTTTTTCTGTGGGTCTTCAAGTGAGATCCACTCGTACTCTAAATAGTGTTTCCCCAGCCTTACCGATGCCTCAATACCATTACTTTCACAGCTATGGGAAAGTGTAACAAAAATTTATTTCCATACCTGACATTTGTTATTTTAGTTTTTCATTACATTTTATTAATAAAAACATTGTTCTCAATCCAAGTATCATTTTTCTCTTTTCTTCAGGGAAATTCAAAGTATGGTTTTCTGAAAAATACCAACTCTTAACACAGGAATTAGGCCAGAGACCTCAGACTTGAGCACTGTGGCTCATGATCTGTACAATCAATTCCCAAATTGTTGCAATTCTTGTATTCTTGCAGTGTTCACTACTTTAGGTCATTGTTCTGAGCTTTTTTGTAAGGAAAAAAGAAATGCAAAAGAAATGCAAAAGAAATACAAAAGGATGAGAAAGAAGATAAAAGTTGCAACCGTTAAACCCCGGGTCATTGCCACTCTTACTGTTGATGAAAAAGCAAGTAGAAAACATGGAGTGGACTCTGAATGAAGGACAACAGACTTCTCATCACAAAACATGGACCACTGAATGTAAACTGGTTACAAAAGCAGAGCTTTGTTCCTTTTTTTTCTTTTTTGGCAGGGAGGGGAGTGGGGGTGGTGGCTAACAACATCTTTTAATCTTCCAAAGTAAGTGTTTTGCAGCCTAGTCCCTAGGCATTCTCTCTTGCCCCCCTTGCCCGCGCAAAGTCTGGGAAGAAGTGGGCGAGTCTCTCTTGGTGACATCACCGCTGACAGTTGGGTTTGACCAAGCCGATAACGTCTGGGGACTAGGCTGGGTGTTTTGATGGATTGTGAGTCTTTTTTACATCTGTCTTCTTTCTCTGTTATCATGGAATACAATTTTGTGAAATGACCATTTTTTAATGGCCTGATTGAAATAGAGTGACTCAGTGTACCACAGGATTGAAATCTAAGGCAATGCACTTCTCAGCCTCTAAGTTCTAGTCTAAATCTAGGATGAATTGTCAAAATTAAGTTCAAATCCTTTCTCCATGAAACAGAAACAAAATGAGTCTTAAAATAAAATCAATATTTGACTCAAAGAAATCCTTGATTTAAATATTGCAACCAGGTCCATTGGGTATTCCATTGACTTCTATTCTTCAGTTTCTTCCTCATTCAAAAGGAACAATGACATGTGCTCAACGCTCCCAAGGACAATAACTCAAAACCATTGCCTAGGCAATACTCCATTTTAATGTAATTAGACTTCATTTACATTTTTTCTAGCTTTTTCACACTTCTTTTTTGTATTTTAATTCTCAAATTTCCACACCCTCTTTGTATATATTTCTGTTTGTGTGTTACATTTTTCATTCATTAAAGGCTGTACACTGATAGCCGAAAGCTTATGTTTTAATCTTTTTTTTTTGACCAAAGAACGCTTTTTACTTCAATGTCTTATCCTGTTACAGCTCTATTTTTACTCGCTCCCAAGGTAGATGTTCTGACCTTGATTATGGTCATTTTGAAATGGATCTGGCAGTTACATCCTTTGCTCTACTGTGAGCACTAAGGTTGGTAGATCAATGTGTACCTGGCAGCCTTCATCACTCACTGTGGCTGATTCATCAGGGTTCCATTTCATCTACAGTAAGTGCAGTGTGTTGAGAACTTATGTTCTGCAGCAAACCACTTGTCCACAGTTGTAGAGGGGATTTATTGTGCTCTGTTAACACTGGCCTTTGATTCATTTGATCTACAAATTTGCCAAGATACTTATTGACTTTCAGTAAGTATATGTAATGTAGACAAAACAGAACCATCTTTTTTATTTCATCAAATAACTTTGCTTAAAAACACAGGATGCCTGCATAAACATCCCTATGAGCTCTTTCTACCCGGCAATTGTGAACAGCAGATCCAGTGATAATACCCTCTTCTCTCCAACATGAACTGAGCAACAAGAACATTCTCCATTCCATAATCACATCTTGCCCTTGATGGCAAATGATAGGTTTTGGTGCTCTCCTCAAAAAGTCGCAGTACAGTCTCAGCTCTGTTATTGTCACGGCATTTGCAATGGGTAATGAAACATGAAAATCCATCAATAAAAACATGAACTATGAGTTTCCATCGGATTAGCTTGTGGGCCAAATCAAAGTGCCACAGTTCGTTTGGTGTTGGAACATTGTACTTTCAACGATAAATTACCATTCTATAGCAGTACCTACAGGGTGTAACCGTCATAAACAGCTGCTCACCCTCCAAGGATTCTATAAATCTTCTAAAATTCTACCAATAAATTCTAAATTCTCAAAAAAATAAATTCAATAAATTCTACCAATATTTGATGTGAGAAATCCGCCATTGTTGACGTTTGTATCAGCTGCAGTTATTTCTCTGTAGATTTGGTCTACCTAGTGATCAGATATGTCTGAATATTGTTCAAAATCATCACTTATTCCAAACTCGCTTCGTCTCCCTTGAAGCGTAGATACACTTGTGTGAAGCAGCTGGGCTACTTTTTCCCATGAAAAATGTATAGAACGCAAATATTCTATTTGCTCCTTCCCTGTGTTCAAAGCCGGTTTTCCAGGTCCTTGACCCTCCAGTCTTTGACTTGTTCCAGGATAAAATGAAGCAGAATTCTCTGACGTACTTGATGCAGCAGTTTCACAAGAAACAAGAAGTCTTTGAAGAGATTGCACATAGCTCTTCAAACGACGCAAATGCTCAGGAAGGGGATTGTTCATTTGGGCAGACATTTCATGCTCAAAAACGGTTTATAGATCAGGAGTTGTGTACATACGAATCTTGCAGCCGCTGTTTAGTCTCCTCTATTAATCCTTGGTCCAGAAAACCTCATCACTTGGGCACAGACTAACAACTCCTTTCCTATTTTGTAAGAAAAGGTGAAAACCTATTTCGTTTCTTTCTCTGACAATGTTTCGCCTTAGCATTCTCTTGGAAAGCACTCCTCCAGTCGCACAACTTTCGAAATGGCCGCAAAGGAAGACGAACACTCGAGCCAGTCGCCCTCAAATCACAAGCCCGCAATGTATTGTAGGCCAAAAAATTAATTCACCATACCGCGAAAAATAATTCACAGCACCATTGAAAAAATAATTCGCAGTACTAGTAAAAAATAATTCGCAGTATCAGTCAAAAATAATTCTTAGCGCAAGTGAAAAATTCATTCGTAGAACCTAAAAAAAAAATTAACCAAACCTTTGTACAAAAAAAAGTAATTCATACTGCTAAAAATATATAATTTGGTATACACCAAGAAAATCTGTTTTGTACTACCGATAAAAATATACAACAGGCCACTAAAAGGTACAACAGTGACTGAAAAAACTGACTTGCGGAGCAATTTTATTATCAGAATTTTGACCAGAACGGGCCTCCATACTTAGTACTTGATTATAAACTGCCTTTTCGTTATATGCACCTTCTCCCTCCATAACATTGGTAAGAGGGATATGCTGGATCACCCAATAATATATAGATTTAGCCAAACCTAAAAGCGGAGCTCCACGATTATAATCTTTTTGCACTGGTATTGAACAACTTCGCATGGCTTTCCTTTCTTGCGCCAATATTTTATGTTTAGAACAGTCAACAGGAATTGACCGCGGTTAAAAACCTCAAAAACATAAAACATTACAAGAAAAAAATACACGACGCGTATGTTTCATCAAAAACAAATTTAAGCAATCAAAAAACGATCAAACATTTTCATCCAACATCGTGTTGGACGAGCATGTTTGACCGTTTAAATGCATTTAAATGGCTTTCCATGTTTGATCGAGATAAAACATTTTCATCCAACATTTCGCGTTACGAACAAATGTTTGATCTTTTAGCCACCCCAACCAACAAACCATACACAGCGGGTAAAAAGCAACCAAATGAACCAAACAACGTCGAAATTTCAGCGATAATACGCAAAAAATCGTTCTGCCGACTCACTCTGTCTGGTGTTTTGTCAAACGGTTGTGCGTTTAGCCACCCAACGTTCTGGTTGACAAATGCGATGTTGGATGAAAATGTTCGATCGTTTAGCCGGGGCTTTAATCCTTTTTTACGAGGACTCATTGGGATTACGTGTTAATAAGATAAGGGCAAACGTTTCTTTACGCTGTTGAGGCACAGACATCGAAAAACAGTCGAGTAAAAACACTCGTTCGCGATCGCTTGCAAGCAAAACGCCAGAACAAACAAACAATTCAGCTACTTCTTGGCGTACAAAACGAATTTAATGACATGAACTTAAACTTCTCGTTATTGTAACTCTTTCGCGATTTTTCCAACTTGTTTAACTTGTAATATTCTGGCGACCTATCCTGGCGCTAAATTAGCAAAAACAGCGTTGAAGTTGGGAAAAAGAAAAAGAGCTCGCCGTCATACGCTCACGTTCTCCGCAAAACCTAAAATTTGGTCATTTCACGTTGTTGTTTTGCTGAGGACGGCAAAGAAATGTACCAAAATGTAAAACGCACGTGCAGGGCTATTACTTTTGCTCATTAAAGTGCACCTAAACCCCAAATTTTTTTGACTAAAATAAATCCTTGCACCTGTTTGAAACGCATTGCGCCTTTTTTTTTTTTTTAAGGAAATCTTGACCAGTTATTTTGACTTTTCTAGAGTGTTAAAGGTGCAAAATCTGGCCATCGTCTGCTCCACGACCGAGTCAGGAAGGGCTTGGGTCTATTCTCGATTTGACGTCACAAACTGATTTGCATCGCATTAAGTCTTTGTAAACATGCATGCAAAGCAGTTTGTGACGTCAAATCGAGAATAGACCTAAGCCCCTTCTGACTCGGTCGTGGGGCCAGATTTTGCAACTTATACACCTTAGAAAAGTCAAAATAACCAGTCAAGGTTTGCTTAAAAAGGTGAAATGCGTTTCAAACAGGTGCAAAGATTTATTTTAGCGAAAAAAAATTGGGGGTTTAGGTGCACTTTAAGCCTATTGTTTTGTGGTGCTCTCGTTGCCGTCGCCGTCGTCGTTGCTTAAGCTCTCTATTGGTAACATGGCGGATAACGTTAACACAAAGTGATGATTCTGATGATTGCATGGTTCGTCCGCTATTTTTCTCACTGACAAGTAGTTACCACCCCTTTCAACCGAGCGAAAAAGGAACTGACCCGGGTCAGCCGAGGGAGGGCATTTCTCTGGTCTTCCATCTTTTAGAAAAAAAAAATAGTTGGAGCCCAGGCAAAAACAGTGAACAAGCAATAGACCATTTTACAGTTGTCGGTGAAAGCGAGGCTGGGGGTGACCTTGTTGTGATACAAACCTACCTACTTTTCTTATGTAAATCATGTTTTTTATGCTAACTTGTGTTTAATCAGCATAATTTCCATAAGAAAAGCAGGTAGGTTTGTATCAAAACAAGGTCACCCCTAGCCTCGCATTCAATCAAAGGCCAGGGTACTGAGCAAAGAATTGTAAAATGGTCTATTGAAGTTTATGTGGAAGCGCTTGAGAGAGGGATATTATCTCATGATTTTGAAACGACGTATCAACGGAATCTTACGAGAGATGAACACCAAGCACTTTAAGATCTTCGTAATTATGATGATATAATTATCAAACAAGCTGATAAGAGATCTGCAGTTGTCGTTATGGATAGAGGCTTACTTACAGGAGGCAATGCGCCAATTAAATGATTCAGAAAGATATCAGCTATTACCGAAGGACCACACGAGGGACCTCATTAAGAAAGTCAATCAAAGAACACTTGAATCGCATCGCAAGGGGAACATTAACTTACGATGAAACTAAGGCTTGTTTGTTGGCTTCGGGAGATGAAAGAGCGGGAAGGTTTTTCTGTTGCCTGACAGGAGGGGTGCCCAGGACGTCCGGCAATATCAGGTTGTAACGCACCTACAGAGAAACCTTCAAGGCTTGTAGACTAGCAATTAAGACCTTTAGTTCCCACCATCAGTTCTTACATAAAGGAAACAAATGATTTTTTAAGAAAACTAATGAACACAAACACTTTACATGAGGGAGCGATATTATGTACAGTAGATGTTGTGGGGTGATACCCCCACGTACCGCACGATGAAGGGCTACAGGCGGTGAAAGAAGCAGTGTTGGTATGGGATTAAAATTTGGATGAAAGCAAAAATACAGGGAATCTTAAGAATAACTTAGTAGATTTAACGGAAATAATCCTTAAGAACAACAACTTCGAATTTAATGGGAAGCATATTGTCCAGAAACTAGGCGATAGGGACTCGTATGCTATCATCTTATGTCAATATTTTTATGGAAAAATTGGAAAGAATATTAATTTCGTAGGTTGAAATATAACGCAACACTTGGTGGCGCTATATTGACGACATTTTGTATAATTTGGACAGAGGGGGAAGAAAGTCTTTTATTAAAGATTTTATTGGCTACTTGAATAGTGCACATGCAACAATCAAGTTTACAACAAAATGATCCTAAGAAGAAGTAGAATTTCTAGATGTTAAAGTGATTGATGACTCGGGAAAACTAGAGACGGATGTTTACATCAAGCCTACTGGATAGTCCGGCCAGTATCTTCATGCGTCTTGTCACCCGAATTCTTGTAAGAAAGGGATCCCTTATGCCCAAGCACTGCGTTTGAAACGGATTTGTTTTAAGGAGACTTTCTTTGAGAGAAGCGTTCAAGACTTGTGTATGTTTCTGGTAGAAAGTGGGTATAAGAAGAACTTTCTTCAACAACAAGTGGATAAGGGTAGAAGGACACCCAGAAATGAAGTTCTGAGAGATAAACCAAAGAAAGAAGACAACAGGATTCCTTTCACCGCGACTTACCATCCGGGTCTTCCTGATATCGGAGGCTTGTTGAAAGAGTTGCATCCTGTTATCCACTTGTCAAATAGATGCCAAAATGCCATGGCCGAAGTGCCAGTGGCCGCCTTTAGGAAACTTAAGTGTCTTTAAGACTATTTGGTTAGTGCCCGTTTCAGGAGTGGACCCAAAGATAAAGTAAAGGAACACTGAAATGTAACTATGATCGTTGCCAGATTTGTAATTTTCTGTGTGAAGGAAGGGTTTTTCCTAGCAACACCACTGGAAAGGAAATTAACATAAACCATGTCCTAAACTGCAACTCTAGAAATGTAGTCTATCTTGTTACTTGAAAAAAATGTGGCATTCTATATGTTGGATTCACGACCACTTCGTTTACGACTAGATTTAACGGAAAATTCCGGATAATAAATTACAAGCCTATCGTGTATCTCATTACAACCACATATGCAAATATTATTTAGTTTTGACGCATGATTAAGTCTTTGTAAGGGCCAAGGTTAAGTAAAACAGCCCCCTGAAAAACGAATATTCCCTTAATGCCTGTTCCCTTTATCTCTCGGACAAAATTATCACAGCCAAGTTCCTCATCATCTGGAAATCTTTCGTTTGTTTTTTGTAGTATCTTGATGAAATTTGTTTTGTTTGGCCGGTTTCATGATCGTAACTTTGGTTGTACGGTTTCACGTAGGTATAATATATAGATTTAGCCAAGCCTAAAAGTGGAGGTCCCGGGCTAGTTATTATTACTGGCCTTAATTGAACAACGAATTTGTATGGGTAATCACATGATTTTGAGAGCAATTGGGAATAAATAAACACGAGTAATTTTTTTCAAAGACTCACAAAATTGCACGAGCCGATATTACTTATTAATAATATACACGAAAAAAGTGAGGTAGTTTATTATAATTTTGCAAAGGCAACGCGGGTGAATCGCGTGCAACCGTACGAGGGCTCATTGTTGCGGACACAAACCAGTTTCCTTGTTTGCCCGCGTGCGCAACATTTCTTGCGGACACAAAATTTGTGTCTTCAACAAATGTTTCCCAGTTTGCGCAGTATGGAAACCCAACATTTGAGTTGTATCCCGCTAGTTTGCGCACTTAAGAAATATCATGCGCAACAATGTGTCCTCGTTTGCCAGGGCCTTAAGAAACGAGGACGAGAACGTCAGCAAGAACGTCACAAAAGAAAGTAAAAAGCAGGGTGAGTGTTGCAGGTGCAGCGTGCAAGGTGCACGATGCTGGTTACAGGGTGCACAGTGCAAAATGTAAAAAAGAACGTATGTTTTACAGTAATCCTTTTTCCTCCGGCGTGCAGCAGCAAAGGAAATAGGTGACGTCTGCACGCAGGCTATCAGCCTAATGAAATGATATGATCAGTCTTTTGAAAACCTTAGTAATTGGTAGAGACAAACAAGCCTTGAAAGCGCAATGTGAACTTCTAATAATCACAAGACATGACAAGAGCACCACCATCACCCTGAAAAATAATAACAAGAAGGATATTACTTTTCGAGATGCGCTTCAAAGCATCCTAATCTTCTGGAATCTTTAATGATGAACACGTTACCAGTATTTCAAGAACTTTTACAATGATCTACAAACGATGTAAAAAATCAGTTTACCTGTTGGAAAGCTACAGGAACTATGAGCTTTCTGTAAATCTGGCGGGCGTAAAATTCAGAAAATTAAAGAAGCCGCGTTCGCACTAGCCTCCAACGCAGACGTCTTTGGGCTCGTCACGCGTTCCTTCCCAACGAACGTCTGCTGAACTGAACTACCACTTCCGTTCACCGGCGGTTAGCCTTTGTTTTGAAGAAACCAATAACGAGCTGGGTAAGAATGAAAATCGACACCCGTGATGTAATATATATGTCATAATAATAATAATAATAATAATAATAATAATAATAATAATAATAATAATAATAATAATAATAATAATATATATATATAATTATTATTATTAATTTTTTTTTTCACACAGGGTTACATGCTATGAAAATCCCGTGATTTTTTTTCCAGGAAAATGCATTCAAAACACTTTACATTGATTTACCCGGCATGAATAAAAGCAAGCTAATTTATAGCCAGCACAAAGAATAACAACAGACAGTCACTTTTGAGTTTGAAAATAACTAAGGCGGAACAATAGGCTATTCCAGGCGTTCAGATTGTGGGGAGCAGCGTCAAGGTCATCCCAAGAATGAAAGATGTTGCGAGGGAGTGGGAAAAACGATGACAGAGGGGATCTCATACCATTTCGGACATTTCTTCACCATTTCTTATCCTTATAAATAATGAGCAAGATATTAATTTTGCACATGGTGTACACTGTTTGCCTCTTTTGTTTCAATCACGTAAATGCTCATACATGTATTCTGCCAAAGAGTTTCTAGGCAACAGTAAAAGCATGCACATAATTGTGCTTTGTGTGTAAACATCTGGTGGAGAAGCATTTGACATCTGAATTTAACCTCACGTTTCCATTCCAAAGTCTTAAATACTGAATGCTTGATTCATTCAAATTAGGATTTGTTCTAGTTAACCAACTCTTTCTAAAACATTCACAGGATGCCTTTGTTTTTTTCCCTTCCAAGTGAAGTTCGTAGAAAAATAAATATGCTTACTAAGGATTAGGCAAACCAGTGTGTATGCAAAAAAGTAAATACAACTTTTTGCACTGTTAAAACGATATCAATAAGTCACACAAGAATGAGGACTTTAAGAAAAGGAAATCAACTGTTTTGTGGATATTAGAGCATTTATTTGGACTGTAACATACGCTAGCGCTGTACATGTAAATGTTCGCAGCACTTCAATTCAACAAAACAAGACAGGGCTGGGGGTTTAAACTGCCTATGTTGAATTTTAGGCTGTTTTTAGACTTTTATCGAAAATGCTCCATGCATTTCCAATACACCCAATCTAAGTCGGATCGTGTCCGATTGGACTCACCGGAAGTCAGATCGCACCAAAGACAACCTTTCCCCGTTTTTCACGCAACGCGACCCAGACAGTAATAAACGCGCGACCTACAAAGTAACATCCAAGTCAGGTCGACTCGATCCGTCTCACCGGAAGTCAGCTCGCAAGTAACAAAGGTACCACATGCATATCGGGAGGGCAGAAAATTTCGACGGATCGACTCCATCTGATCGACTCGAGCCGACCCGTCGATCCGAGTCGATTCGACTCGACCCGCCACTGGAAGTCAGGTCGCGAAAAGAAGAAACTAATAAAAGTCGATCCTCGACAAGTCAGATCGCGCAAAAGAGAAAGTAAAGATCGTTCTTAAAGCCAGCACACGAACATGACAGTTTCTGTAGCAGCCGAGTGGGTCGACTCGACAGGTCATGTCGCTCAAAAGAGAAAGAGTTTGAATTCAAAGTGAAGTTTTGCATCAAATGATGGATGCCGACGTGAAAAGACGCAAATTTTGAAAGCGCTTCAAGAAACAACCCTAAATGGGTCAGTTTTTGTTTATTTTATCACAATGGCGAGTAATAATTGCGGGGGGGTTTTAGTCTATTACGGCTTTCTATGCTAGGGGCGGCAGTTGGCATCCATTGAAGGTATTAACTTGTTTTGACTGTTATCAGTTCAACATACGGACTTCTACAGCTCGTAGCGTGGAAGGTTCGATAGCACGTCGGCTTTTTAGCGGCTGCTGATGTTAGTTTTCTTATAGCTGACAATTTTACAAACACTCGGCTTGGTTGCATGTTTAATGCTTCTGATACACTTGGTTAAACGGTACATAGAACGAGAAAAAAACCTGTTGGAAACTTTGAGATAATTGCGCGAGTGAAACAAACTCTGTACGCTTCATGATTGCCCAGCCCTCCCCCGTTAGAACATTTCTGCCTTGACAATTATTTTCACACCCCACTACCCCAAAGGCGGCATTGTGATACCACGATCGTTGACGAAGATATTCGAATTTCGCGGTCGGTGAGCAGGCTACGCTTCGATAATTGCAACCTTTGTTTCAAAAACAATAAAGGCCCTTTCCCTTGAACAAAGAAAAAGACCATAAAAGGAGCGAAAATGTGTGGTATTGTCAACCCAAAATTGCAACCCAAAGTCTGATATGCATATGTAAGCTGGTGTATATGCCTCGTTCTTTAAGCCATGAGTCCAAACAAGCGCGCATTACTCGTGTATACCTCGTTGTTTAAGCCACAAGCAGAAAGGCGCAACCGACAGAAACAAGCGCGCTACACATGTGTATGCCTCGTTCTTTAAGCCACGAATACAAACAAGCGCGTGTTACTTACTTGTGGCGTTAGTGCCTTTTGAGTGGCTTCAGCTTACTTGATCACATTAATTTGTGAAGTATCCTTATTACTTATGTATATGTCTCGTTCATTAAGCCACGGGTCGACACAAGCGCGCGTTAATGATGTATGCTTCGTTCTAAATCGAAACAAGCGAGCTACACATGTGTGTGCCTCGTTCTCTAAGCCACGAGCAGAAACAAGCGCGCGTTACTCGTGTATATGCCTCGTTCTTTAAGCCACGAGTCCAAACAAGGGCGCGTTACTCGTGTATACCTCGCTGTTTAAACCACAAGCAGAAAGGCTCAACCGACATAAACAAGCACGCTACACATGTGTATGCTTTGTGTACACCTCGTTCTTAACGCCACGAGCAGAAACAAGCGCGCGTTACTCATGTATATGCCTCGTTCTTTAAGCCACGAGTCAAAACAAGCGCCCGTTACTCGTTTACATCTCGTTCTTTAAACCACAGTGGAAAAATGCATCTCATTAGCAGAAATAATAACATGGGGAAGATCGAAACAAGCGCGCAACACATGTGTATGCCTCGTTTTCTAAGCCACAAGCAGAAAGAAGCGCGTGTTACTCATGTATATAACTCGTTCTTTTTTAAAGCCACGAGTCTAAACATTATAGCGCGCGTTACTCGTTTACATCTCTTTGTTTAAACCACAAACAGAAAAGCGCAACCGGCAGAAACAAGCGCGCTACAGGTGTGTTCCTCGTTCGAACGACTCGTACGACTCGACAATAATATCACAGTATCCCTCGCTTACACTAACACCCTGAAAATTTCTCCCTAAAGAGATGCATTCCTCCACTCGAAAACTCTATCTGTCCACTCGACAACCGCTTTTCTCAATTCAAATGACTCGTACGACTCGACAACACTATCGCAGTGACCCTTGCCATATCTAACTCGCTCCAAAATTCAAATTCCCCTAAGGAGAAGTATTTCTGCACTCGACTTTTTGCCTTTCGACTCGACAGGTAAGACGGACCGACTTTTGGAGAGACGGGTCGAGTCGGATCGACGACCCGACTCGGTCTGATCCAACGGAGTCGATCCGTCAACATTTTCTACCGTGCCTGTCAGCCTTTCTTACTGAATTTTTTTCACGTAAGACAGACCGACTATTAAAGAGACGGGTCGAGGCGGATCAAGTCGGATCGACGACCCGATCGAACGGAGTCGATCCGCCAACATTATTTACCGTGCCTGGTAGCCTTTCTTGCTGAAAGTCTCGCGCAAACCGACTTCCGGTAAAACGGACCGACATTTAGAGAGACGGGTCGAGTCGGGTCGAGTCGGGTGGTCGATCCGACTCGACCCGATCGAACGGAGTCGATCCGCCAACATTATTTACCGTGCCTGTTAGCCTTTCTTGCTGAATTTCGGAAGTCCCTTGCAAACCGACTTCCGGCATGACGGACCGACTTTTAGAGAGACGGATCTATTCGATCGAACGGAGTCGATCCACCAACAATTTCAACCCTCTCTGTAACCGTCCTTGCTGAATTTTTCTAAGTCTCTTGCAAACCGACTTCCGGTAAGACGTATCGACTTTTTAAGAGACGGGTCGAGTCAGGTCGAGTCGGATCGACGCCACGACTCGACCCGATCGAACGGAGTCGATCCGCCAACATTTCAACCCTCTCTGTAAACCGTCCTTGCTGAATTTTTCTAATTCTCGCGCAAACCGGCTTCCGGAAAGACGGACCGACTCTTAGAGAGACGGGTCGAGTCGGGTCGAGACGGATCGACGACCCGACCCGATTCGATCGAACGGTGTCGATCCGCCAACATTTTCTACCGTGCCTGGTAGCCTTTCTTGCTGAATTTTTCTAAGTCTCTTGCAAACCGACTTCCGGTAAGACGGGCCTACTTTTAGAGAGACGGTTCGAGTCGGGTCGACCACGCGACTCGCACAACGGAGAAGGATTTCAACGGAGAAGGATTTCGCACTTAACGGAGAAGGATTACAAAGAGCGCCGTCAATTTTCCCGTATGTGAAATAATTAGGCTGAAGTAACAGAAGTGTATTTCGTTTCTTTGCAACGCAAGAGCATTTGTCATGCTATTTGTTTATGTAACATGCCGTGTTGCATATACATACATACATACATACATACATACATACATAGATACATACATACATACATAAGTACGTACGTACGTACTTACGTACATACATATATATACATACATAAACGTTGTCATTTAAGATGACCCCAAGAATACGTTTGTTTCTACCTACTCCTTATTCCTATCGTCGCAAAAAATGCCATATAGTGGGACAATACATAAAGTCCGGCATTATAAATGCTTTCTATAGACGTAATCATACAGTAGCAGGTATAAGGTTACGGAGTCTAGTTATAAAATTAAATTGATTCGTTATCTTTGATATATGTTAGAGATGTCTTCGTCAAAGCGAAGTCCTTAAAAAAAGACTAAATAGTGATAAAAGTCAAACAATAAAAGTCAGACAGGGATATAAGCGTTTCATTTTCTGACGGTCTACCATCACAAGATAAAGAAATATGATATGGGGATATAAATCAATCGCTATGGTAGACCATGTAGACCGCATTGACCGTCCGTGCATAATTTCATAACAGTTTCGGGCTGTGGGAAAGTAATAAAAGTCTTTTCAATCAGTGTAACAGAAACGACGCAAAGCATTATTTTAGAGCACTTTAGGATTCCCTTTCGGACACTCTGTGTACATTAAAATGATCTTCCCCCTTATAGACATCATTTCCGTCTCGCGTTGATCGATAATACCGTTTTTAATGTAAATAAACGGCTGTTTTCCAGTTCAATAAATAGGAGTGCGAACGTGTATCAGAATATATGTTACATAAAGTATGTGTGCCAAGAACTGCTTCTCAGCAACTGGATTTGCCTTTTGATGGCCATGAGCAAGTGTTTACACCTCCAATTCAAGTACGTCAACAAAAGTTTATCTCGTCGATCTAGCGCCGCTTTTTGTGTCATTGAAGATCGTAAATATACTTGTCTGACGTGAATTCACAGTAAACACCTTAGAATCACGTCCTTACAGACCATAAAGCGAAAAGCAGTTGTATCAATATTTTATCTCCAAACTTAAGCATTTTTTATGACTTGCTCCCTCAACAATGAAGTTCGTCCGGTTACGTCGTACGAGAAACACCACAAAATGAGCTTTTAATTTCTCTCTGGCCATTTTTAGCTCATGGATGACGTAGTCATGCCATGAGGTATAGGAGGCACTCCGATGTCACTCACTCACTCACTCACTCACTCGATTCTGATTAATTTTATTCATTAAACTTGGATGAAGCACTTCTTCTGTCCCTCCCCTGGTAACTATTATTTGTCCACGCAGTCCTCTTTGCTCAAGGTTTGCAAATTTAAGGGGGTAGTAGAAATGCGTAGATTCTTGCTCGACTGTTTATGTATCATGAAGTGAATATGAATGGCGTCGATCAGAGCATGTGAAGATTGTAAAGCGGATGATTTTCGTCCGATCCTCTTGAATATACCGTGGTGGAGTTGGAAAGTGGAAAGTTAATACGACTAAGTACAAGAACTGCGACAACTGAAGAAGGAAATCGACAAAAATTGCACGCTGATAGCTTAAAAGCCAGCAGGAGGAATGAATGTCGTAATAATTAAAACAAGTTATTTTGATGCCACTAGTACTCAAGGGCACGGCTGGAGTTCAAGACATGAGAGCAGAGAGAAAACAACGCCAAAAGCATATGTTTATGAAACAAAACTACTCATGGCCACCAAGAGTTTGGAAATAAATTTCCTGCGACCGTAAGCATTACGCAATAAGACATTTCCTATATCCTCAGGCGCTTTAGACAAGGACCAAAAGCAACTAATTCGTTTGAGCAAAGGATTGGAACATTCAACAATGAATTGAATGCCCCATCGCATGATGAGTACTGTGTGTTGTTGCATATCAGTTTAAAGCTTAGATCTTATGTTTCAGGGGCGCCCAACAAGCCAAATCAACCAAAACCTGTAGAAAGGCATTTTTAAGTACCTTATGGTGTTTGAATTCTCTTTAAAGTGATGTTTTCATAGGCTAGAAGAAGTTCATCTGTTCGGATTCCCTAGCTGACCTTAACTGAAATTTGAATTGCTCGAAAATGATAGGGAACAAAATCTTGCTTGAGAAAATGCAAACTGAAATGAACTTTCTACGAACATTCTAGGGAACTATTTTCTTTCCGATAATACGAGTTGACGTTTTTGACTGCCGAAAACAGCAATAGTTACGACCTTTTCGAGAGCCTCAGGGCCTATGATTTCCCAATTGCGAATCTTTCACGCCACGTTTTAGTTACGAAAACCCGAGTGCACTCTTTAATCGACGCCGAAAGGACAAGGCGAATTACCCTCCACCGAACAGATAACTACCGAAACTTGTCGTTGGGTACCCCTGATGTTTGACACAACATACAAAATCGCAAACGCTACACCGAATCAACAACAAAGTAACCAGCAGAGCTTTTCTACCAAAAAAACCCATATTTAGACAGGCAACACATTTGTTTTGGGAGAAAATTATGATCGATTTTACTGCTTAAACTGATGCAGGCACGTATTGAATTCTTATCGAAGACGAGATCGCTAAATACTCATGATTACTGAAATGTCTGATATAGCTTTCCAAGTCGGAGGCATATTACAATGGGCGCTATTGTTATTCAATGGTTTGTAAACGAAATAGCCGCGTATTCTGAAATTTAGCCGCCAAGACACTGATCTTGTTCAGAAAGTCTATCCTTTGGCTTAAATAAACGATCAGTATAAAAATTATTTTTGAAAGTAATTCAATATTGTGGCAAAAAACAGTTACCATGCCGTAACTTTCAGGGTGTCACATAACGCTCTCTTCGAAGGGACTGTTTGCGTACGGGCGAGAATACATCACAACCAGTCTAGTTTGATAATAAGCTAGATAGACTCTGGGAAAGAGGTTGCATTACTGGTCAAGTGTAGATCGCATGTAGCAAGTAGCATGTAGCATGTAGCATGTAGCAAGATGAATTAATGAGATGGCTCAAAGGAGCAAGTAGTAAGTAGTAATATCTTTCAAGATATTATACTACTTACATATAAGGCCTTGAATGCCTTGGCGCTTCAATACATATCGGACATGCTAGTGCAGTACACACTAGCCAGAACTTTACGCTCTTCTAATAAACAGTTCTTGCAAGTGGCTAAGTTTAAACTTAAGACTTATGAAGCAGGTCATTTAGCTATGTCGCGCCCTACCTGGGGAACAAGCTCCCAGATACCATAATGCCATACGATAGGCACCATCACTTGCGATATTTAAGTCAAAGCTTAAGGCCTATCTTTTTAGCCAAGCTTTTGATTTGTAGGACTATTAATATTAATTAATTTGTTAGTATTATTTCGTGGTTAATTTAGTTCATTATTTATAATCATTTCAATTGTAGATATTGTAAAGCGCTCCGAACTTCAGGGCGAGTGCTCTAGAAATCCTATATTATTATTATTATTATTATTATTATTATTATTATTGATTAGTCCACGTGATATAAGACTGAATGAAACCTTTAATTTTTGTTTTTCTTTCTCTCAGATTAATGGTAATGGGTCTGAGACAAAGAACAAAAAAAATCATACCGGTTTGAAAATTTTAAAATCAAATAAATTTGAGCCACAACAAACCATACAACATAAAAGCACTCAGACAACCAGTTGTAAAATTGTTGAGACTCTGTTGAGAAACTTTAAATAACAAAGCTTTTCTTTCTTAAAATCGCTACTAGTAAGAAATCTGTAAGATTTAGCACACATCCCCTTACTCTCCCTCCTTCGAATTTCTTCCAAGTTTCGAGGACGTATTGCACTGCTAGCAACTTTAATAAGAGGGTGAGAGGGATGGAATGCGCAAGATCATGGAAACATCACTAAAGCGCAAAAGAAGTAGTTTGCCACTGGTTGTAGCTTGTGCGCTGCCGCCTATGGATGCTAATCGCGATTCGACGTCCGATGTTTCAAACATCTAACCGTTAGAAAACAACTCCAAGTCTTCTTTTGTACGGTTTTTTTCTTCCAGTTCTTGTGCAGGACTTTATTTCGTGGGGAACGGTTCTGCGCTCTGTTTTTTAAAAGCACATAAATGTATTCGTCTCTTGCTTATTTCACTAAAAATGTCGTACATAATAAGTTATCATCAGTTCTTCTAAGAGTTAAAGGAAGCACTTGAAAACGATGGCCCGACGTTTTTGTGTTGGCATCCTTTCCATCTTCTACAGGCGTAACCGAAAACATCAACAGTTTCAGTACGCTACACTATTCCATTTTAAAGAAAATTTGGCATAATGTGTATGCCTTGGGTGAAATTGTGTCCTCTCAATGAGTCACTAAAATAAATGGCACTCCTCTTTTAAGGTGACTGACACCGGTTGCCAGCACTTTCCAGCATCTTTGCTTTGATGAATAGATACTACCACCCTTTATCAGTTGATACCATGATAGTGGTATGACGCAAATGTCCATTCATTATTAAACAAGGTATGGCGATCTTATTGAAATTTTACGTCACCATAGCAACAATTTAACGCGTTTGAAACAACCCTAATTTAGGTTCACGTGTTAATAACTATGTCTTAATCAAAGAGGCTACGAGGTACTGAGCCCGGAAAATAAATTACAAACCTCTGGCGTATCACATTACAACCACATATGCAAATATTACTTAGTTTTTACGCATGATTAAGGACCAAATTTAAGTGTGACAGCCCTATTATAAACGAATAGTCCCATAATGCCTGTTCCCTTTTTTTCTCGGACAAAATTGTCAAAGCCAAGTTCCTCTTCATCTGGAAATCTTTCGTTAGTCTTTTGTAGTATGTTGATGAAATTTGTTTTACGTTTGGCCGTTCTTATGATCGTAATTTTGGTTGTACCGTTTCACTTAGGTATACTAGTAGTAGCTATCGCTAAGTGCCAACGAGTCAGTCGATGTAATATATCATTTGCAAATTTGTAGAAGAGATATCCAAGATATAACTTGTGTACCCTCGCTGGAACTCAACAGTAATTTTTATTTCAAAGTACTGCAACTGCAACCAGTAAATAAGTTTGACTTGAGTTTGTTTTCAATACATTCTCGCTCGGCTCGACAATGCACGCTGGCTGCAACTGACAACAGTGGCACGCTGGCCGATTTGAACACGCTGGTTCAGGGAGTCTCGCTCGACTCGACAATCGCACGCTGCCGATTTGAACACACTGGTTCAGTTTTGAACTCGCTAACTCAATCTAGAAAACAAAGATTCAAACATAAATATCAAAGAAAACTCAGCTAAACTGTGCGCAACTCAGTGGTCACAAAAAAGGAAAACAAACTGCTCTACTCGACAATGGCACGCTGGCCGAAATTGATCGGCGGATAAAAACACGTACGCTGGTTCACTTTTGAGCTCGTTCACTCAGTATAGAACACGCTGGTTCGAAAAGAAATATTAAAAAACACTCAAATAAAGTGCCTGCACAACACATCGGCCAGAGAAATGGAAAAATTGTGTTTTTACTCACCTCTGAGCTCAGGGCACACAGGATAATTAGTTTGTCTCAAAATCATGACTTCACACATCACTGGTTCCTTTAGTCACATGATAGGCGGCCTTTGTTTCCTTACCTTTCATTGCATTCCTATAAAGCACTCGAAATTATTCGTGCATACACAACACTCTCGCTTATAAAACAGCGTGGCCGAGTTGGCGCAATGTTTGGCCAAAATACGAATATTATACTATTTCAGCTAAACTGATCATTCAAACAATTCTTAAAAAGTAAATAGAAATTTATAAACAACATTTACCGCACTGCAGCATCTTAACTGGTGTTTAAGCCATTTAAGTCTGCGGTTCGGTTAAACGTATTACATGCGTATGCGGAATATAATGCTCTGGTTAGCAGGTTTTTGCGAGTTCAAAACAAGCAAAGGTGACCTGTATTTTCAAAACGTCTTAATCAAGGATTAGACATTGAGGCTACTATATAAGGGTTATAATTTATAAAGATTGGTAGTAATGATCAATCATAGTGAAAAAGCTAAAAAGTGGTGGAACAGGTGTGAGCCACTTTAACTTTACTTACCATTAAATGTCATTTTTTCAGTTATTTACAGTCTATACTTCTGCGCAAAGGCTAAATTACAGACATTTTTTGAGAATCATTTTCCTGTACCTTTTAGCAACTGCATAATTGTATTCTATAACATTTAAAAAATTTCACTGGAATATAGACACTTTTTTAACACTGCTTTTTTATACTTTTCAGCAAGTGCCATTGATAAACTATTAGTAGCACCGACTGTTTCAGGTCTCTATGCATTTTCGGAATAATGCAATGCACCACATTTCAAATATTTCACTGAAATACAGACACCTTTTAAACACCCATTTTTTATACTTTTAAGCAAATGCCATTGATAAACCATTCGCAGCACCGACGTCTGTGTCGGAATTACATTTGAATTTTACGAGAAATCACTTTACAGTTGACTACCGCATTGATTTGGTGGCCTGTTATTCCAACGAGAAGTTTCATGTAACACTACTAAGTCAGAAAGGAGGACCCATAGTTGTAGTCCATAGTACAGCCTATCTTTTTCCTTATATAAGATGGGAAGCCTTTACCCCTATTTTAATATTTCTCGCAAGGTGTAGCATCCAGCATTTTGACGACAAACATATTTGAGCCAAGCTCATCCATCAGCCAACTTCAGTCTTCAGTGCCTTTACCAGGGAAAGGTTCGTGCATGTTTTCAACATTCCAAACAATATGATGGCTAGAGTACTCACATCAAGAACTTCATTCAGAGAATGATATGGATCTTGAAAACGCATGTTAATATTAATGTGTGACTGATCGAAATTTCAGTTGGAGTCGTATTTACAAATGGTACAGCTACTTTGTGTATTCCAGAAGGATGCTTTGTGCCCGTTTTACAGTTGTGTGTTCAGCAGGGCTGGAGGTGACCTTGTTTTCATACAAACTTTCCTGTCTTTCTCATGCAAATGTAGACTAGTTAGTATAAGAACATGATTTACATGAGAAAAACATTGAGGTCTATATCAAAACAAGATTACCGCCAGCCTCGTTTCCATTCATAGGTTAGGTCATTCAGCATAACTGGAAAATGGGCTATTATAAAAAAATTACCCATCTCGAACATTAAATGAAGTAAACCCCAAACAAACTGTGTCTTCGACACAAGCGTTTCCCCGCGCTGGCGTCTGCATTAGTATTCAAATATATGCGAATAGTTCTGATCTGAAAATCCCGCTGTTGGTGTTTTTTATGATTGAAAAGGATTATTGATTTGTCGTTGGTTTGCCTTTAATGATGAAGGGTTACCATACGAATACCCTGACGGCTTTCCCATCTTTCTCCATTATTTTAGGTGGTAACACAAAGGAAAAGCTGCAACAGCTGATAGCAAAGTTGGATCGCATTAATGTAAGTGCTCATTCAACGGGCGGGAGAGTAGCTGCCCAACTTGAACAGCCACTCACTCCCTCTTAGGGTTCTCTTACAATAATTTTCTGTAGCACAGCAAGGGTAAGTGTATCTTACATACTGGTCTGGAAGGGGAAAGCAAAGAGGAACGAGTGTTGTCCAATACTGTCGACATGATACGAGTCGTAAAATACCTTTTTCAACTCGTACGAGTGGACAAGTTGTATCGACTCGACAGACGGAGTTGTCGAGTGCACAAATGCATCTCATTTGGGGGACTTAGAATTTTGGAGTGAGTTACACATGGCAAGGGGCACTGTGATAGTGTTGTCGAGTCGTACGACTTGTTTGAGTGGAGGAAATGATTGTCGAGTCGACAGACAGAGTTGTCGAGTGGACAAATGCATCTCATTAGAGGTAGTTAGAATTTTCAAGCAAGTTAGTCATGGTAAGGGACACTGCGATACTGTTGTCGAGTCGTACGACTCGTTCGAGTGGAGAAAGTGTTTGGTGAGTCGACAGACAGAGATGTCGAGTGGAGAAATGCATCTCGTTAGGGGGAGTTATATATTTTCAGTGTGTTAATGAAAGCGAGGGATACTGCGATATTATTGTGGAGTTGTACGAGTCGTTAGAGTGGAGAAAGCGGTTGAGGAGTCGAGAAACAGGGTTGTCGAGTGTAGAAATGCTCTCATCAGGGAGAATTTGAAGTTTCATGCGAGTTAGATATGACAAGAAACTGTCACTGCGATAGTGTTGTCGTGTCCTACGCCTTGTTCTAGTGGAGAGTCGGTTGTTGAGTTGAGAGACAGAGTTGTTGTTAGCAGATCATTAGTGGGACTTCGATTACCGCGTTTAGTGTAGGAGTGGAACACAATGACAAGTTGATGGTTTTGATCTTACTGGCTTTGTGTTTGTGGTTCTTGTGGTCGCCATGGCGAAAACAAAAACGCGAAAACTGAAACGGCATTGAAGAGTCGCCGCGGTTCGAACCACGACAAATTCGCTCTCAAGCTATTAGCGTTCTGTAGTTTGAACCACACGGCCAGGGAAGTGAACGAAGTGAAACTAGTAACGCGCGCTTCTTTGGGCTCGTGGCTTGAAGAACGAGGAATACACGTGTAGCGCGCTTGTTTCTGCCGGTTGCCCCTTTCCGCGTCTGGTTCAAAGAACGAAGTGAGACCAGTAACGCGCGCTTGTTTCGGCTCGTGGCTTAAAGAACGAGGATTACACATGAGTAACGCGCGCTTGTTTCTACTCATGGCTTAAAGAACGAGGCATACTGTAGCTCGCTTGTTTCTGCCGGTTGCGCATTTTCCGTTTGAGGCTTAAAGGACGCGGCATATGCATGAGTAACGCGCGCTTGTTTCTGCTTGTGGCTTAAAGAACGAGGCATACACATGTGTACCGCGCTTGTTTATGCCGTTTGCGATTTTCCCCTTGTGGTTTAAAGAACGAGGTGTAAACTAGAGCCGCACGCGCTTCGTCGCTTCTTTCTGCTCGTGGCTTGGAGAACGAGGTATACATATGTGTAGCGCGCTTGTTTACATGAGTAACGGCGCTTGTTTCTGCTCGTGGCTTAAATGTGTAGCGCGCTTGTTTATGCCGGTTGCGCTTTTCCGGTTCTGGTTCAAAGAACGAAGTGTAAACTAGTAACGCGCGCTTTTTTCGGCTCGTGGCTTAAAAAACGAGGAATACTCATGTGTAGCTGGCTTGTTTCTGCCGGTTGCGCATTTCCGTTTGAGGCTTAAAGAACGTGGCATATACATGAGTAACGCGCGCTTGTTTCTGCTCGTGGCTTAAAGAACGAGGCATACACATGTGTTGCGCGCTTGTTTATGCCGGTTACGATTTTCCCCTTGTGATTTAAAGAACGAGGTGTAAACTAGTAACGCACGCTTCGTCGTAGCGCTTGTTTACTTGGGTAACGCGCACTTGTTTCTGGTCGTGGCTTGAAGAACGATGCATACACATGTGTAGCGCGCTTGTTTATGCCTGTTGCGCTTTTTCGCTTGTGGTTTAAAGAACGAGGTGTAAACCAGTAACGCACGCTTCGTCGCTTCTGTCTGCTCGTGGTTCAGAGAACGAGGCATACATACGTGTAGCGCGCTTGTTTCGTTTTTCCGCCATGTTAATCTTTCTGCTAATGAGATGCATTTTTCCACTCGACAAGTTATTTTGTCGAGTCGACAATAATTTTGTCCACTCGTACGACTCGTACAACTCGTACAACTCAACAACTGTACGAAGCGGACCCTTGGGTGAAAGAATGAGATGCATTTTCCACTCGACAACTCTGTCTGTCAAGTCGACACAAATTGTCGACTGTACGAGTTGTAAAACGTATTTTTCCACTCGCGTCATGTCGACAGTAGCGCGCTTGTTTCGATTTTCCGCCATGCTAATCTTTCTGCTAATGAGATGCATTTTTCCACTCGACAAGTTATTTTGTCGAGTCGACAATAACTTTGTCCACTCGTACGACTCGTACAACTCGTACAACTCAACAACTGTTCGAAGCAGACCCTTGGGTGAACTAATGATATGCATTTTCCACTCGAGAACTCTTTCTGTCGAGTCGACACAAGTTGTTGACTTGTACGAGTTGTAAAACGCATTTTTCCACTCGTATCATGTCGACAGTATTGGGCATGACTGAGGGAACACCCACACTCTCACGAAAAACACTCTTGCATCATATGGCGAATCAATGGGCTCCTATAAGGGCCAATTCAGGAATGCATTGGGTGAAATTAGTCTTGGAAGCAGAATAAAAGAAAAATAAAACCTGACCTGGCATGAATTGTTTACCGTTTTTGCCACTTTTTGGCAATTAAAAGTAATAAATATTGAGTGCAAGTCAAAGGGAATACAAAGAAATACCGTGTCTCCCAACACGTAAAAATTTGCATAAATTTCCATTTTAGTCTGCAAAGATTTTTATTATTAATTTATTTATTTGGCTACATAAAAACGTTACAATAGATACATAGAGCTGTCAAAAAAATAATAGAGATGTAGCGAGGGAACCCAGTATAAGCTGTAAGCTTATTAACACTGGACACCTCAAGGCAATACATGCTGTAGATGGAGAGAGCAAAGTATATCAAGGTGGGCGAGTTTAATTTGGTGTTCCATTGAGAAGGAATTTTTTAATGAAGTCTTAACAAATTCATTAATAATTCATGAAGGAAATGCAAAAGAAATTAATTTTTAATGAGTGTCTTTTACCGAGGCCACTTCCGACTTCCGACTTCCGACTTCTGAGTTCCGACTTTCCACTTCCCACTTCCCACTTCCCACTTACCACTTCCCACTTCCCACTCCCGACTTCCGACTTCCGACTTCCGACTTCCGACTTCCGACTTCCGACTTCTGACTTCTGAGTTCCGACTTCCCACTTCCCACTTCCCACTTCCGACCTCCAAGTTTGGCTGCATAGGCAGCCATGAACGAAAAAAGGAATGAAAGGATTCAGTCGTTGGTCAATTCAATAAGAAGGCGAGATCGTGAAGAAAATACCCGTAAAAGGGCAGAATCCGCTCCAGAAAAAGGTAAAAGAAGAGTTTCTGAGGTAAGAGCCGAGTTCCATTGATTTCTGATGACCGCTTTCCGGAGCATTTGTGATAATCTTAGAAGACTTCAGCTTCTAGCTTCCTTGCAGTAAAATCCCATCCTCGAAACTACGAAACCTTTTCATGACAAAATTTTTATGTCCTGAATAATGTAGCTTTTAATTTAGCGTAATATGCCCCAGAACCGTTCTTTCGTTGGCCGTGTTTTGCGAGATATGCGGAGAAATTGAAGCCATGTGTGTAATCACGTTGTGGCAAATTATAACTCATCGAGGGCCTTTTCGGCGAGTGCGAGTTGGCTAGAATACAACAAATACTTACTGTTGTTTTCGCTACGCTACCGATTATTTAACCTCGGACGCTAAAGTGTTGGCTTTATCGCTGTCAACAACTGAATCGAATCAGGTAACGAGAGCGGCAATTTCTGATTTCATCGCTTATACTCAGTATGCTGTCTTAAAAACTTATAACTCGGGCTTCTCAGACACTTTCATAACTCGTTTAAACACGTTGTGCACAACTCATCACAGCCGGTTAAACTTTGCACTTTTTCAGAAACCTGTTCACAAAAAAAATTTCGAAAATAACTTTGCCTTCCTTTAAGATTGAATTTTCTAAACCGTACTGTCTAATTCTGACCGTAGTCTGGGTGTCATTTGATGGTTGTGCGTGATTTTGAAATTAAATTGCATATTATGAATTTGAAACCAACCAAAGACAATGAAATGAATTGCAATCTTCGTCCTTTAGTAACCCTTCAGCAGCAAATATTTTTAAACCATGAATTTCTGCATAACTCTCGAATTCTGTCTTCTGAAGCGTTTTGGTCACAAATGCTCCAGAGTATATCTACCTTGGGTGGAAACATCGAAACGACCGATTTTAGTCTTACGCACAAGTAAGGGGTGTTGCCAATGGTGGTGGCCCACGAAGAATCTCCTATGAAAACTTCATTAAGTTTGAATTGCCCCGAAGGACCACAGATATTTTCTTCCCAATTGGCAGAAGCCCATTTTCGAAAGCAGGGGAGCTAAAGACATGCACCACTGAGTTGGGAAACTTTGCCGGCGAGGTACTTCACTATGACGATGACGATTTTTCGTTATCAGAGTACCTTTCAAAGAATGGCCTTTCTGTTTCCCGTGTTAGGTTCTACCTTTTGACAACAAAGAACAGTAACCCTGAAATACAAGATGAGGAAACTGATGATTCACCATGCTCCCTTAGTTAAAAAAGCGAGAGCTGTTCCTCAGGAGTTAGCAGAGTGAGTCACAGCCTACACCGCATCACAAGATGTCAAGCAACCGCCGAAGGCTACCCGGAGCAGGATGTTCTTTACTGATTCCAGCAGAAGTAGAATGTATGCTGAATTTAGTCGTATCGTCACTTCAGTATACAGTGACCTATTTAGTGCCATCATACACAGTGGATAGGGGGAGTGTTGCCGTCACCGTTCAGAGGCCTTTCTTAATATGGAAGAGGATAAATATCATCCCTGTGACGATGAGTTCACCATAACATCTTTGACGATTGGTGGAAAGGTCCACAACCAGTTGTGGAAGGAAACAGTGACGCTATTGCTATCAAGAGTTTTATGTACCCAACAGCAGAAGAAACCCCAGTAGATCCTGTTATACTGCATGGCCCTGACGAGGTTCATGGGTATGAGAATGATGAGTTCTTCATTGGGGTCGTGACCAATTTCCACAACGAAGTTGGCGTAACGTATGAATGGTGTTTAAATGATAATATCCTCATACATGGAGTAACGCATGCCCAGGTCAGAATCAAAGAGCCTGGAGTATACTCCACACCAAGCATGCAGACAGTTTGTTCTCCCACTATAGTTCCTAACTGTATGAAAATTGAGACTTAAGCGCACATATATTGTTGTTGTCACACATGCGACAAAACAACATAATAGCAATCGGTAACGTCAGTGCCCTCTTCGCAAAAACACTTACACACAACTTATGTCGATGACTCATCCCTAATGAGATGACCAAAGTGAGCATACATAGTGACATAAACAGTGACTTAAGGCAATAGCTAATCCTTGCTTTATGCTGTTAATGTGAACCAGGCTTTTCAGAATTACTTAGCCATTTCATTCATAGCGGAGCACCATACTTATAGAAACCCGTCAACTGCTTTTCTCATGGTAAAAATGGCTAGCGGTATTGCTCGTAGGCGCGTACGACGACGACGACGTTGCCCAATAATTAATAATATCCTAATAATAATCATTAATAATCCAACATGGCGGCCATACCCCAGCTGATCACCTAGTTTACAGCGTACATCTCTGATATAGGGCATCCGTGTCATGGGCAATTGACAGCTGTTAAAACAAGGTTTCCGCTGACCAGTATCACGTGACTTTATGGGCTCAAGTTTATAACTCATTAAGGTCAGCTGTTTTTTTGAAGTTGACCGCTGACCAGGTAATGGTTTTCGATTGAATCGCAGGCTCAAGTCAGGTTAACTTAACCAAAACGAGACACCCAAGCCAAAACGAGGCTTCATTTTTCGCAAGCTTTCCGCGGCATTCAGTTGGTTTCTTCATTTTGAGCAAAAAACTTCTTTTCTGAGCAAAACAGCTTCATCTCCTTCGAAGTTCTGTCTAAAGGCATAAAAATCAAGAACTACTTAAAAGATACTCCGGAAGGTGAATTTTCAACTGATAAAATAAAATATTTTTCTCAGGAAATTCTTAAATTCTGGATCCACTTGTATGGTGCCCGGATTGTGTGGTTGAAAAACAAAATGAATTAACGCTTCAAGGGCTTGTTCGCTTTACCGCGGCATCTTGGTGGAAGAAGTTCTTTCCTTGGGTAAACCGTAGAGTGGATCGATGCGTATTTTCAAGTGGTAGAAGGCTCGACAACACGGGTAACTTAAATAAATTGAAGCTTAGCATTTGGTTTGTCGTTGTTACTTTTGTTCAGGAAGGAAACTAACTCTTGTATTTTTTGTCTCGACTGGATATAACAATCTGCTCGTTTTGGACACAAAGAAGTAGCTAGTCGAATTGTTTGTTTGTTGTTTTGCAAGCGAACGAGTGTTTTCCCCCGCTTGGCTGACTGTACATGTCTTTCGACGTCTGTGTTTCTGAAAGAAACGTTTGCCCTTATGTTATTAACAAGTAATCGCAATCAGTCCTCGTTAAGTATCACTTATGTTTTGCGCGACGAGGGCAATTTCAGCAAATTTCTGAAAACGCAAGTGATATTAATTTTTAATTTTACTCGGCCCCATGCGATTACCATCCAAACTATCAGGATTGTTTTCCTTTTTCTCTTTTCTGCGACATTTAAGCTTATGTCTAAGCTTAAATTACTACGAAATATGTTTGTTAAGCCTCGGCTAAAAGATCAAACATTTTCATCCAGCATCGTGTTCGTCACACATAACGCGTACGTTTGGTGGCTAAACGCAAACAATGTTTGACCAAACACCGGACCAAGTGAGTTCAAACAACGATTTTTGCGTATTATCGCTGAAATTTTCGCCGTTATGTGGCTCATTTGGTTGCTTTTTACCGTTTGTGCATGATTTGTTTGTTGGGGTGGTTAAACGATCAAAAATTTGTTCGTAATGCGAAATTTTGGATGAACATGTACATGTTTTTCGACGTCTGTGATCAAACTTGGAAAGCCATTTAATGCACTATTGAGAGAGGTGGCTAAACCTTCAAACATCCTTGTCCAAAGACGTTGGATGAAAATATCTGACCGTTCTTTGATTGCTCAACTTGTTTTCGAACAAACACACGTGTCGACTGTATTGTTTTCTTGTAATGTTTTGAGGTTTTTGAACCGCAGTCAATTCCTGTTGACTGCTCTAAAGATAAAATATTGCCTCAAGGAAAGCTATGCGGTGTTGCTCAATACCAGTAAAAAATAATAATAATCCTGGAGCTCCGCTTTTAGGCTTGGCTAAATCTATATGTTAAGGCGGTTGGACATGGTGTAGCTCGAGTACAAAATCGAGACCCCTTTATGTAATTCCGAGGGTGGAGGACAAAACAACACGTTTTAAATGTGAAATATCTTATGGCTTTGTCCTCCAGATTGGGTGACATGTCCAAATCTCAACTGTTCTAGACGTTCCCTGATTGTGATAAAGAGTTGTAGACCTTCTTCGGTGCTTCCTGGTACACTGTGGCCGGGAACAAGATACTCCATAAGTTCCTCGAATTCCAAGGAGTAATCCCTGCATTCCATACCATACATATTTCTACAAGTTGTAACATCTTCTTGGTCGACAGGCACAATGTAATTTTTGGTGGAATATACTTCAGGTAAGAAAAACAGCACGTCTGGCCTTCCTCCGAGCACATCTGCATTTTTATGTTCCACAACTGGTCAACAGAACTGAGCTCTTTTCATAAAACTGGCATGAAACAAAACCTTAAACTTTCCTTGTGTAACGGGTCAACATCTACAAACACACCAGAATCTCTTAAATCCTTAAAGAAGTTCATCCACCAGCCTCCTCCGCCTCGCCTCGCCTACTTTTCCCTTGGACAACGCTCTTTTCGCCGGTCAAATCGTCGCTGCTTTTTTCTCTCAGTAATTTTTGCATTACCGAAACCCACACATTTTCTGTTCCCTTGTCAGTACGCACCATTCTTGGTACACCACCTAACTGTTGTACTGTGCTAAGAAAAAAGTCCACGATAAGATGAGGAATGTTGTTGGTTGAACCGACTTCTAGCCAAAGTACACCGCGGGAAAAACCATCGACGCAGCCATGCACGGAAAACCCGTAGGGCTTTGGTTTATTCCAGCCATCCAAATGCCAAACAAAGTTTGGACCAGGGGTTCGATATTTACGCTGTTGAAGACGTTGTGCACGGCGAGTTCTGACTCCCTCTGGGTCGATCACTTGCAGTTCTCTCATGACAGTTTCACGTCGCACAACTAAGTTGTGCCTTAGCCTTAAACGTCTTGTCATTTTACGATAACCCACAAAAGATCCAACTCATCCCTCCATTTCATCAAGAATAGCCGATACAATGTTTTGAAGGTTTGACTCATTTCGATAGTTCGCTCTGTGTAATCCTAATCCTCTGAGCCAACGCTTAAGAGTTCGCATACCCCTGGCAACACCATGAATGATTGCAAGAAAAGCCAAAATTTCTAAGTTATTGCATCCCTGCATGAAATAATCGCCTATAATTTCTTGAAGTTGACGATGATCATTGCTTGCAGCTCTTAAAGCCGGAGTGTAAGGTGGAAGTACGCAGTCGCTAACTTCGCATAAGATGCAGATATCAGAAATGATCATTTCAACTCTGAACAAAAAAAGAACTATTTCTAAAAATGTAATAAGCGATTAAAAACAGTACCGACCAAAGATACTGCACCATAAGAGTGTAATTCATTTAAAAAATTTAACGACCAAACTAGGAAACGTTTGTGTCACAAACTATGACGTTCTTCGATGAAAGTAGTTCTTCATGCGTCAATACACTCCTTTACCTTTTCAGCAGCGAATAGTTTCTCTCCATTTCACCTACTTTTGGAAAACTAAGTACCTGTCGAGTACTATTTTACAGCAAGAAGTTCGTGGCTGTAAGTCTGATGTCTTAAGTCTGCAGTCTTGAGTCTGAAGTTGGAAGTTGGAGGTCGGAACTCGCAAATCACCTCTATTCTCTTGCGCGTGGCCTTTCATTTTACCTAGACACGTTTGGTTACAAAAATTATTATTTACAATGACATCAAATTTAAAAAAATAGCCATAACAACAGCTTTTAGCCAGTTTCATAAGTCGGAAGTTGTCTCAGTTTATGCAGTAAAATCGATCATATTTTTCGCCCAAAACAAATGTGTTGCATGTCTAAATATGGGGGTTTTGGTAGAAAAGCTTTGCTGGTTACCTCGTTTATGTTGAGTCAGTGTAGCGATTGTGACATTGTATGTTGTGTCAAACATAAGAAACAACATAAGATAAACAACACACAATACTCATCATGCGACGGGGGATTCAATTCAGTGCTGAATATTCCAATCCTTTGCTCAAACGAAATAGTTGCTTTTGGTCTTTGTCTAAAGCGCCTGAGGATAGGAAATGTCAGGAGCCATTGAAATGTCTTATTTCCTTGCTTACGGTCGTGGGAAATTTATTTCCAAACACTCGGTGGCCATGAGTAGTTTTGTTATATTAACATATGCTTTTGGCGTTTCCTTTTGTCTTCAACTCCAACCCTGCCCTTCAGTGCTAGTGGCATCGAATAACTTTTTTTTTAATTATTAAGACATTCATTCCTCCTGCTGCATTCTTCCTTCGGGTGACAAGAAAAATCGTCGATAAGAAAAGCAATTTCATCATCGCTTTTAAGATATCACCGTGCAATTTTCGTCGATTTCTATCTTCAGTTCTCGCAGCTTCTGTACTTAATCGTATTAGCTTTCCACTTTCCAATTCCACAAAGGTATGTTCAAGAGGATCGGACGAAAACTCATCCGCTTTACAATCCTCACATCCTCTGATCGACGCCATTCATATTCATTTCATGATACATAAACAGTCGAGCAAGAATCTACGCATTCTACTATCTCCTGAAATTTGCAAACCTTGAGCAAAGAGGATTGCGGGGACAAATACAATACCTTAACAGTGGAGGGACAGAAGAAATTTTATCCAAGTTTAATGAATGAATTAATCAGAATCGAGTGAGTGAGTGAGTGAGTGAGTGAGTGAGTGAGTGACATTGGATGCCTCCTATACCTCATGGCATGACTACGTCATCCATGAGCTAAAAATGATATTAGAAAACTTCTGTCGCTTCTTCGTTTCTGCGCAAAATCAAAAAGTTCAAAATACGCCTAGACGCTTGCTCGCGCCCACCAAAAACAATAAAAAATCGAGCGACTTAGGAAAGCTCGTATTCAACAATGAAGAGCATTCCAGGGCCAATATTTTGCTAGTTAATAGACATCTCGTTGATCTGTCATAAACATTTAAAACGATCTAATATTTGTCATTTTAAGTCCATATATTATACTGTTGACCGTAATGGCCTTCGAGTGTTTTAGGTCAAGACAAAATTAGGGTCAACTTCAGAGGCCTATAAAAGGACCAAATACATATATTTTTGAACGATACTACACGTCAAGTTTAAGCTTTATCCTTCTACTTTGTTGCCTCCAAGGTCTATTTTGGCCCGCTAAAAGCGATGCGTGGACAGTAAAAACTATCCAGGCTAGTTTCCACCAATTCCGAACGTGCCTCGCCAAATTGCTGTCACCCAAAACACTGAAAACACAACGGTTGACGTTCGTTATTTTCAAAATTGGTTGAAAATCGGACAATTTTCTATTCACTATAACAATTTATTTCTGTATCCTAAATTTAGTGCCTCTTAGTAACATTTTGTCATCTTGATTAGTACAAAATTGTACAAATATAAAACTCTGACCACACCAAAGCCGATCACCTACCAGTTCAGGACACTTTATAATTTAAAACAAAAATGCTTTGCCTGACAACATTGCTCTCTTGTTGTTCTAAGGAGCCCAAGTCCATTGTTTCCGAGTGGGACGTTGAGTAAATCGCTCTCGTTTTTGAACTTTTTGTAAATGCAGGACATGACATGCACTGTGACATCACGTCGATAATCATCACACAAACGGATAGCGCAACAGTCATCCCGTGAAATAGCTCTTGCGTCATTTCTAGCAAACTTTCAATGTTTCCTGGATTTTCTTTGAAGGGACATCAGATAATCTTTTGAACGAATTTTTTCCAACAAATGTTACAGTAATGTCAACTTGTGGCTATTCGTCTTTGCTGAAAGAGGATTCAACACCTTGCGTATCAAACTGGAAAAAACCTGAAGATTTCCAATGCGACAAGGATGTGTCATCTTATCTTAAATCATGCAAAGTAGTTGACGACAGAGTTGACAACGAATTTCACTTGTTGCTCGCAAGGGCAGGTACAGTAGTTATCGTTATCACCATGTATCATCTTCCAATTAACTTTCAAACGACACTGCACAAGTATTTTACGCCCAATATTTTGTGGTACTTTTCCATTGGCTAGGTTTATTTAAAATTTCGCATTTATCTCGCATTTATTAATGACATTGTGTCCACGACATCGTGAGACACTCGGGATTGGCTGGAGGAGTAGAAAGGTTCGATGTTGTGTGCAAGGTGAAATAGCAGCGCACAGCAAAGAGTCGGCTTTCGTCTCACTATAAGGGAAAACATTTCTTCCAATTGCAACACGTAAGTACATGATAATTTCGACGTACTGCGCCCTTTGTACATTATCGCCATCCTCGTCGTCATCATCATCATCATCATCATCGTTATTTGGATTTATGCAGGAAGGGCCGGTGCGCGATTAACCGAGCGTGCACGAAAAAGTCATTCGAGAGAAGATGCAACCCGAGGGAATAAGATTGGCGAGAGTGAACGCAAACAGGAAATTTACTCCCCTGCGCGTCGCGGGCCCTCACTACAAGCGAGTTTTGCGCCCGTTCCCGTAATTACTGCCCCTGAGAGAAAAGGAGAGATTATTCGTAGTCTAGAGTTCATTCTTTGGGTGTCACCTTTAGTGATATTAAGTTGGCCACTATCCCCCTCCTTTTCAACCTATTCCTTAACACCGCCCAATGTCGTTTATTTAAACGTCTGTCGATACAATAGGTGTTATCTTGACACTTTTTTTTAGCAATTTGTAAACGATGCAAAGAACACTTGGCTGACCTCATGGCTGATTTCTCTGTGGAAATATCAATTCCGTGGTTAGAGGAAGCTCCACCCGCTGCAGTTGTTCCAGAGATTGTTTCCTCTTGCGAAACAGAGTTCTAGTTGTGATGGTAGTGAACAAGAGGGAGAAGAACCGGTATATCTTCTAAATTACGATCATTTTTCAAATGCAATTTTTTTTCTGTTTAAGTCGAGATGCCTCAATTGTCGAATATCCTGTGTAATTAAAACTCCCTAAAGGAACCCCTTAAAGGCACAAATTGTAGCACAAATCTCAGTTAAGACCAATTTCCTATCGAAAACAGCACTAGGTACCAGAAGGCAATTTAACCCCTAAGACGTACAGATCCCAGTTTTACATGTAGAACTCGAGCTAGACTTAAACGAGCGCACTCAAGAACGATATGTTAAGCGATCAGCTGAAATAGTCAAATCTGTTTTGTTAGTGGTATATCCTGGTAACTCTGGGCATTTGTGGAAAGAGTTAAGAGTTTCCTCAATGGATATGATTATGGTTCAGATTCCGTCCAACTTTGTGTGACAAAAGCTATCTAGAAGCCTTGGCCGAAGCATATAAGAATGCAACAAGCTGGGACACACGCAAGCAAGTCATATCGATCATGGCCGGAGTGGCGAGTTATAAAGCAATCTCCCAGCACATACCTGGGCCAACACAATACAGGTATACAGATACACTATTGCTAATCTTCACCGCCTGCAGTATGGCTGAGATGCTCTAGTTCCAGTTCGCGACGCTCCACGACTAAAGATAGACAAAAGACAGTTAGATCACTTCTTCGCCTACATCATCACCCCACATTTAGTACAAGACCTTCTATATGAGACGAAGGCCTGAAACTATCATCTTGTCGCGCCATTAACGTCCCCAATGCCATAAGAACAATGATTCCACAGCGAATTACAAAGCAGTACATGCAGTATTGTCAGTGCGCACCTCTCTTCAAGGTTGAAATTATATTGCTCTCGAGGGCGCAAAGGCATTTGACGACGTATCAGAGCTTATTAATCAAGCAGTTTATGCTGGAAACGCCGGGAAGATCTTACAGGAAGCTCTCAAGGCTGGAAAGCTGTACCTTAAAGGCGACTACAAGATAGGTCAATTGTAAGCTATTATAAAATACATAAAAAGCAAGACAAGGAGGAAAAACATCCCAAACGCAACCGTCAGCCTCTGGTTAAGACAAAAAAGTTACTCGAATTTGTCACTAACTACTAACTTATATAAAGGAACTTGGCTAAGTGATATGATGCGCAATGGCTGTCTAAGTTCTTTAGATCTAGAATTCCTTATGAGAAATTTGGATGACGTCACGACACTCATTCAGAGTTATCGGTATTAGGACTGTAAACGACTTTCATCGTCTTCTCGTACGTGATGTCAAAAGCATAAACAAAATTGGTTTGCATTTTGGAAATAATAGTTGAAGAAACAATGACAAAAAATTATAAGTTTTGTCATAAGACATTTAGCTACAAGAAAATCCTTTAGAACCCAGTCTAAAAACAAACTGGAAAGTTTCATACTGAGTTACTTGGTTTTCGTATCGTGAAATTCAACGCTAAAAAAATATAATTTTCAAAATTGTTAATGAGTGTATTATTATTATGAAAGGTGTTCGTCATCGTGGTTTCAAATGATAGCTGAGTTAATCTTTTGTCTCACGATTAAGTAACAAAAATGTGGATCGCGACGTTTCCACCGCTATACTGCTGGTCTTCATCAGGCGATGGTGTCGACTGGCTGCGTGTGAGTATAAGAAGCACCGTGGCTGGTGGTGATTGGTGCCTTTCGATCCTCGCTTAGGCTGTTGTTGATTGGAGGATTTCGATCCTTGTCGTTCAGACTAGAAATTTTTCCCTCAGCGGTCCGCCTTGGTACTAATCGGCTGTTGTGTTGTTTGATCGTGGCCATCCACGATTCAGGAATTTCATTCCACTGTCCCTGTTGATGTTGTTAGAGTGAAGTCTTATGTGAATAGCCTCTTTAACCCTATGGGTGTACCAATGTGGGTCTCGGTCAATAAATTTAACTTCGTCCCAGAGTGGATAATGTCCGGTCGCGTTACTATGTTACTGAGGCAGCATTCGACACGATTGACCACCAAGTGTTGCTGAATCGCCTGCACGTGACGTATGGAATTACAGGTACCGCTCTTAAATGGTTTCACTCGTATTTATTAAACAGGAAACAGCGAATCGTGATTAACGGGAGCTATTCGAGTGACTTTGATCTCCCTCAAGGGGTACCTCAAGGATCATGTCTAGGTCCCTTGCTTTTCACGTTGTACGCAAGTAAGCTCTTCGATGTTGTTGAATCCCATCTCCTTAACGTCCACGCATACGCTGATGATACGCAGCTCTACATCTCATTTAAGCCAGATGGTTCTGCTACTGAGACGGATGCTGTTGACGCTTTACAAGCCTGCATCAGGGACTGGATGGTCCAAGACAAACATCAGCTGAATGATGCTAAGACTGAGTTTCTTATTATAGGTACACGCGCACAGTTAAATAAGGTTATGATAAATGACTTGCAAGTAGGTGAGGTAATGGTTTCTGCTGTCTACTCGGTTAGAAATCTTGGTGTTTGGTTTGATGCAAACATGAATATGATCACACATATCAACAGCATATGTCAGGCTATTTATTACCATCTACACAACATCCGGCGTATCAGAAAGTATTTATCATATGACAATAGGAAGACCATTGTACAGGCTATTATAATGTCACGATTAGACTACTGCAACGGTTTATTATACGGTACGCCCGCTGTTCATCTTGGTAAGCTGCAACGCCTGCAGAACGCGGCAGCTCGGCTAGTATGTACTGTATCCAGGTGTGATCGTATAACACCATCCCTGATCAACCTGCACTGGCTTCCGGTTACCCATAGAATAGAATTCAAGATAGCAATGCTAGTTCACAAATGTATTTACGGTGTCGCACCACAATATCTTTTAGACTTGATAAAAATCAAAGGGAGCTCGCGGTATCAGTTGAGATCACACCAGGGCATACTTCTAATGGACAATACTTATAGAACAAAAAAGACACTAGGTGATAGGGCGTTTGAAAATGCCGCGCCCAAAGTATGGAATCGACTCCCTTTAGAAATTAGACAATGTCAATCATTGAACACTTTTAAAGTTTTACTAAAGACACATCTTTTTAAATTAGCTTTTTATTAGCTCTCTTATCAACTCATATTTTTATTTTTATTGCTTTCCGAAAATTGTAACTTATTATTATTATTATTATCATTAATTGGATGAGCCATTTATTACTTTAAGATTTCAATGTTGTAATGCGCATTCGATCATATCTTTATTGCATGTTAGACTGCGCAATATAAGAAATAAACATTATTATTATTATGTTCTGAAACGGTAGAGGATTGGGTTCGACCAAGCCGTATGTCTCTATCGTGTTCCTTAATCCGTTCATGCATAGATCTTGCCGTCTCTCCAATATAAGCCTTACCACATTCGCAGGGAATCTTGTAGACTACTCCGTCTTGTTTTACTGGATCGACAATGTCCTTAGGTCGCACTAGGTGTGATCTAAGAGTTATGTCAGATCTGAAAACAGTCCGTATGCCTTGCTGTTGTAGGCAACGGCGAAGAGCCTCCGATGTGCCTTTGACGTATGGTACAACCACAGTAGATTTAATTTCGGGTTCAGGTTCTTTAGTGGTTGATCGTCCCTTGGTTTTTGTAAGATTTTTTACAAACGAAAACGGATAACCGTTGGAAACAAGGACCGATGAGAGGTGTTTCTTTTCATGAGAGATAGCTGATGGTTTTGTTATGAGGTGTTTAGATCTATCATACAGGCACTTGACAATACCGCGTTTTACAGATTGCGGGTGGTGTGAATCATATGCTAGGTACTGGTCAGTGTGTGTAGGCTTTCTGTAAACACTGGTAGAGAGGTCTCCATTCGAATCCTTGATGATCAAAGTATCAAGGAAGGGAATTGAGTTGTCATTCTCAGTTTCCATTGTGAAACGGATCGTCGGCTGTTGACTATTGAGGTGTTGTAAGAACGAGTCAACTATGTCTCGATTTAAGATGGTAAAGGTGTCATCCACACAGCGTTTCCAGATCTTAGGTGTACAGGGCGTCGATGTCAAACTTTGCTCGTCAAAACCCTCCATGTAGAGATTAGCTATCACTGCGGATAACGGGCTACCCATGGCGGCTGCTCCTTCTTGCTGTTCGTAAATCAGTCTATCATACTGGAAGTATGTGGATCTTAGAACGATACTCAAGAGGTCTGCAATCTGCGTAGGTGTTAGAGTCGTGCGGTTGGCAAGGCACAGGTCAGCTTCTAGTTTTCGCAGTGCAGTCTGTACTCCGCCTTCGATTGGAAGTGATAGCTAATCTCTGCATGGAGGGTTTTGAGGAGCAAGGTTTGACATCGACGCCCTGTACACCTAAGATCTAGAAACGCTGTGTGGATGACACCTTTACCATCTCTTTACCAAATCGAGACAAAGTTGACTCGTTCTTACAACACCTCAATAGTCAACAGCCGACGATCCGTTTCACAATGGAAACTGGGAATTACAACTCAGTTCCATTCCTTGATACTTTGATCATCAAGGATTCGAATGGAGACCTCTCTACCAGTGTTTACAGAAAGCCTACACACACTGACCAGTACCTAGCATATGATTCACACCACCCGCAATCTGTAAAACGCGGTATTGTCAAGTGCCTGTATGATAGATCTAAACACCTCATAACAAAACCATCAGCTATCTCTCATGAAAAGAAACACCTCTCATCGGTCCTTGTTTCCAACGGTTATCCGTTTTCGTTTGTAAAAAATCTTACAAAAACCAAGGGACGATCAACCACTAAAGAACCTGAACCCGAAATTAAATCTACTGTGGTTGTGCCATACGTCAAAGGCACATCGGAGGCTCTTCGCCGTTGCCTACAACAGCAAGGCATACGGACTGTTTTCAGATCTGACACAGCACTTAGCTCACACCTAGTGCGACCTAAGGACATTGTCGATCCAGTAAAACAAGACGGAGTAGTCTTCAAGATTCCCTGCGAATGTGGTAAGGCTTATATTGGAGAGACGGGAAGATCTATGCATGAACGGATTAAGGAACACGATAGAGACATACGGCTTGCTCGAACCCAATCCTCTGCCGTTTCAGAACATAGCAACGCGACCGGACATTATCCGCTCTGGGACGAAGTTAAATTTATTGACCGAGACCCACATTGGTACACCCATAGGGTTAAAGAGGCTATTCACATAAGACTTCACCCTAACAACTTCAACAGGGACATTGGGATTGAAATTCCTGAAGCGTGGATGCCCACGATCAAACAACACAACAGCCGATCAGTACAAAGCGGACCGCGGAGGGAACGATTTCTAGTCTGAACGACAAGGATCGAAATCCTCCAATCAACAACAGCCTAAGCGAGGATCGAAAGGCACCAATCACCACCAGCCACGGTGCTTCTTATACTCACACGCAGCCAGTCGACACCATCGCCTGCTGAAGACCAGCAGTATAGCGGTCGACATCTTTGTGTCTTAATCGTGAGACAAAAGATTAACTCAGCTATCGAGTGTATTATTGTTTTGACCACTGTTGGCTCTAGATTCATGTGAGTGAAACTGCTAGAGTGGGGGAACATTGCAGCCTGTACTCATTAAAGAGACACTGTCATCTTCGTGCATGCGCTGGCTTTTGAACTCCAAACTTGAAAAGTTCGGACGGAATTTTTCAAGTTGGTGAGCTACATTCAGAATAGTGTCGACCGTCGAAAGAGGTGTTTGAGCACTCAGCGAGAAAATGATCGTTCAGCGTCCTCAAGAGAACAAAGCAAAGGGAGTCAAAATGCATAACGCATCTACAATGAGGAAAAACGCTTTCAAGGCTTGAATTCATGAGAAATTTCACGTGCACAGTAGTGTAACTGATGTAATCGATCGAAGTGTATTAGCCGGTGAAGTTAATAATGCAGCAATTCCATCTTCATGTTTCATTTGTAGTCGCTAGAGTGTCAGAGACCATCACATCATCGTTTGCTGATAAAAGTAGTATAGTGTTTGGGGGTACCAGATCAAAAATTAATCAAATGGAATCACATACTGATTTAGGGGGGTGTTTTAGCAAAATGATCTCGGATTTTGGAAAACTATAGTTATTTTATTTTTGGAAATCTATAGTTGAATAATTTGATGATATCTATAGTTAATTAATTTGATGAAATCTATAGTTAATTAATTTGATGAAATCTATAGTTGTTCAATTTGACATTCTCGGAAAAATCACCAAGCGTGACATTCTCGGAAAAACAGGAAATGAGTCATCACCTATATAGATCTCTGACCGACACAGCTGTGCCGTGACGTCATGTGTTAGTAACATATAAAATAATATCTCATATAATAATATAGAAATGACTTGTAATTCAGTAATCCACAATGAATTAATGAATATGGGAGAATTGTCATGTTCTTTTTGTGATCAGCAATTGGTTAAAGTTGTTAGCAGTGTGGTTGTGCCATGCTGCGATAAACAGAAAATGTTTAATGATTATGGTGAAAATGTTTGTCTGAATTGTGGTTCAGTCCAGGGTTATAATTATTGTAAGGAGTACGTTGACTTTCATGATAATATGTATAAAATACGGCGAAAATCTGTATATCATCGCAAGTACCATATTGAAAATGTAATAAATGGTGTGTGTAGAAAGAATGGATTTCAAATTTCTGTAAAAGATAAGGGCAAAATATTGAAAATATTCGAAGAGATAGACGCTGTCCTTCCTTTGGTGAATAAGAATCGTAAAAGGATGATAAGTACGAAATTTATGCTTAAGCAAATATTTTTAATGCTTGATCTCCCTTTTGAGAATATAACTGTTACTAGATCAAAAAAGACGCTTGGATTTTATGATCAATATTGGGTTGACATTCTAATGTTGAGATTTAATAAGATTATTCGTATTTTCAAGCAGTGAATTTTTCATCATATTTCAGAAAAAATTTATCTATTATTGGACTATTATCAGTCACATAATCATCAATATTCTTCATTGAGATATGTATGCTTGATGCCTCAAAATTGCCACTTCTCATGGTTTCCTTTATTGTATTCAGAAGGTGTTGGTAGCTTTGATAAGCATATGTGCAATTCTGTATTTTCAGATCAAGGTTTTTATGCTTCATCCACCCTTGTATCAAAAGTGATGCTGTACTGATGGCTACCAAACGAACACCACCTGTTGCCACACTTGCAGCGAGACCTCCAGTTGCAAAGATGATAGATAATGAGTTCCCAAGTAATTTCCATTTTTTGAACCGTTTAACCGCCTGTTTATGAGCCCAACACTTTCTGTGATATGTGTGGTAATAGGCTTTTAATTCATTTACCTGATCTTCTGTTAATTCACCTGAAATATGGTTCCAGCTGAATATGTTTTTTCTCTCTTTCATATATATATTTTATACAATAATTCTATTAAAAATGCAATAAAGAATCCCAGATATTTGGCCAGATAATGGAGATCTTTTTCTTCGCTTTGATGTAAATAAACAAGGTATTGCATAACAATATCCACGGTCTAATGAATAGCTATTATAAAATCTTCCATATGCATCATGAAGTATACCATGTGTTTGTAATGTATCAATCCAACCAAGTGTATGTTCCAAGAAATGTGTCAAGCATCCACTACCAGGCCCAATAAGTCCAATATCCTTGTGAGTATATAAAATACTGTTGATTGGGATAAATGTATTGAAATGCTTGTGATACAGATATTGGTAAACCAAAGCTGATTTCAAAATTGAGTCATCAATATTATGATGTTGTTGTTTTGTTTCTTTAAAAAAGAATTTGATATATTTAATTGCTTCTTTTATCATATACTATATCGTTGCATTAAAATTTGATGATGATTCAAGATTGTTTTTTCATCCATTATAATATCCAAATAGACACAAAAGAAAGCAATGGAGCCATCTAAAGGTGCAATGGAGTTTGGATTCAAATCACCAAAAGTCATTTGTGTGCTGCCAGTTCTATTAGCTGCTGTAAAATTTGCCATATGTTTTTTATTCCAATAGATTTTACTTTTGTTTGTATTAGGAGAAGATAAATTGTCCCAGTGAACAGATAAACAATGCCAAACATTAATTTCACCTAAATCATTTGTGGAATAATCTGCTAATTTTGTGAAATTTTGTATAGATGCTGCTGGACCAAAATACACACAATTTGTTTGATTAACACCGCTTATAGCTAAATTTGAACCATTGTAATAGCTGACAAACTTATCATAACCTCCATCATCATGACCAAAAAGCCCATTTTTCCATGGACTTCCACCTGTATTTGAATTTAATTTATAAACAATGAAGATATTGACAGTATTATTATTTAAATTGATTTGACTTATCATTCTCTGTGATCCATCAAACTTCAAAAAATAACGTCCATTATGTTTCTCAGCATTATTTCTCAGCATTATTTTCTTCATTTGAGAGATCATATAATGTTTCAACTTTTCTGCCTGCATTCATATCTACAAAATTATTATTCGCTCTGTCGATTTGATATACACATTTTGAGTACAATCTAATAAATTCAGAAACCCAGAGATCCAAAAAACTATCTCTGACAATATCAGAAACTTGTGATTTGACAACAAACATGATTGTCATCATTGCCAGATTTTACATTTGTCAAAAGCTTGTTTCCAAGATCATAGTTTCCATCTTGTGTTAATGTAAATCCATCACCTTTATCACCTTTGGGGCCAACAGAACCTGAAACACCTTGTGGACCCTGCGGGCCTTGTGGGCCAACTGGACCTTGGGGTCCTTGCGGACTTTGTGGACCCTGCGGACCAACTGGACCTTGCGGACCTTGTGGACCAATATCACCTTTATCACCTCTATCACCTCTATCACCATTATCACCTTTTGGACCTCTTTCACCAGTTCTATCTGAGGTTGGTAAATCATTAAATAATCCCATATAATATTATTTTAGATTAATTCATAATTACTTCAAGTGTGAATGTTGTATCAAATGCTCCACTATTGGGATGTGAATAGTCAATTATAAAATAGCCTCTCGATAATGATTTGTTGATGTTGACCGTTGTGATGTTTCTACTTAAAGAAGATTGTCTGTGTTCATAAACAGTTGCTGGTAATGGCAAAGGCCCACCACCTTCAGCTTTTGTCTTGAAATAGAATATTCCGGGGCTTGTTCCTTGTATGATATACATTTTCTTAATATAAAAGTTATTGTTATGAATAACTAAAAATTCAGAGCCATTTATCAATACAGGCTTTAAAACATTCTTATTATGTCCTTGTTTGGCTTTAACAAAGCAATTCAAATATTGCATTTGGCCGATTATTCCTTTCCCATTCAAATTTAGATCACCTCCTAATTTCGGCCTGTAAAGAGCAAATCCACCTAAATCGAAAGCTGTTTCCATGATTACACCTGTAACGCTTGAACGAAATAGATTCAAATCATTATTATGAATTCTATAGCCATTCAGATTTAAATCACCACCAAGTTTAGCCTCTTTTATTAAATAGCTGTTCATATTAATATTATTTAGCATTGTCAATTCACCATTGTCTCCACCAAACAACCAATTTTCATTTTCTTTCACATCAAAACCATTCAAATCTAAATCAGTTTCTAATTGTATTTTTTCATTCACGATTTTATAAGCCTCTGTGAAGTCGTAAACACTTGATGGAACGTCTACAGCTTCAAAATCAATACCATATGCAACACAATGAACTTTGTACTTATTTGGATAAGTTGGGTTAGCATTAATATGTACAATATAAATATTCAGGTGGTGAACTTACTGAAGGTTTTTCAATCCATAGCAAATATCTCGAATGATCTTCATTTCTGTTATCAAATTTTCTCCCTACAGTTTTATGAATTGTAATTCCACCAGTTGTATTGAATGTTACACTACTGAGATTCATTCCTTCATAATCAGGAAATAGCCATTCAAGAATGAAAGTGTATTTTCCATCTTTTATTGTGTACATATTAAAACCAATTCTAGCTCTGTAAATATGATTAGCTTCTTTATTCAAGTCTACATCAATGACCTTTTTTGAAATCAAATGTGGTGAACGAGGTAAATTGACATATCCATTAACTGTCAAGCCATATTCAGTACTGACTTCATCGATATCATTCATCAAATATTTGAAAGCATTCTTTGGATGAGAAGCAGATGAAATATGACTTTTTTCTAATTGATCTAAATTTACGGCATCGGTTTTATTTGTTCCTTCTTTTAAGTTAATGATTTTATGCCCTCCAAGTTTCATATCCGCCGCCATCGCATTTGTTCCATTCAATAATAAAGTGTTTGCTCTGATGGTTTGTGAAGCTCGATTTAAAACTCTAAAGTTCACTGCATCAGTTTCATTCACCACGTCCGCTAAATTTGTTATTTTATTATTATTCATGTCAATATAGTCTGAAGTATGAATCTGGCCAACATTCTCCAAGTGTTTGTTTAAAAAATCATAACTTCCATCAGATGTAAATCTAATTATATCTTTAGTTTTATCATCTACATAAAACTTATTGGCAGCATCTGTGTTAGCAGTTGGTGTTGCACAGTTGATCACTTTGTTACCAGCAAGATTTAAATTAGCAGTCATTTCTTGTGTTCCATCTCGAAGTAGAGTTTGACCGATACTGCTTTTTGATGCGAGATTAGTGTCAATATATGATTTATTCACAAGATCTGCTGGTTGGTTTCCTATCCCATGACCTGTAATAATAAACCCCCAAAATCCTGATTGCCTGTCATTATAACACTTCCATCTTTTTTGACAAAGTCTGATGTGTTAAAATTAGCAATTTCAGCATCAACATACTTTTTGTTTACAGCGTCTTGTGAGTTTGAGGGGTTATCCTGCAGGTTGATGATTTTGTTTAATTTCATGTCAATATTACCACCAAAGGCAACATTACCATTTTCAATTTCATAAACTGGGTCATGAATGTGTGATAGAATAATGTTTGAAAATCCATAGACACCATAGACAATAATGTGATGTTTTATATTGCTCTGTACATTAGGTGTTATAAGGAATAATTTCATTGTTGTGGTTCCAGGATTTGTTTTTTCAATGAAGAATATTTTCTTAAGATAACCATCAACAATATGTGTCTTTGGAAATGCTCTTTGTATTGGAGAATTTCTTGTATGTATGTTTTGCGTCTCCATTGAATTGTCAATTGTTGCTCCTGAGGGATAATTTTCTGTATAAAATTCAACAACAAAAGTATATTTTGAAACTTCTAATTGCGACAAATTCAATGAAAAAACGGTTGTTGTCAATTCATTTGGAATGATGAAAGACAATGATTTTTTATTTATCTTGTATGGAGACCTGTTGTAATCCTCCAATTTGAGATTATTAGCATTTGCCGATACAGTTGTTTTTGATATGTCTTCAAGAAGAAATTTAAATGGGTTTTCCCTTGTTCCTTCAATTGATAAAATAGCATTGTTTACATATCCAGAATTGACAGAATCTTTATCATTTATTGGATCGCCAACATTAAGAAGTCTTTTGTTTTCAATGTCATAATTACCATCTTGTGTTAATTTGAATCCATCACCTTTATCACCTTTGGGACCAACAGCTCCAGTAGCTCCTTGTGGACCAATTGCACCTGTATTACCTTTTGGACCTCTATCACCTTTATCACCTTTTGAACCAATTGGACCAGCTGGACCTCTATCACCTTTATCACCTTTATCACCTTTTGGACCACCAGGACCTCTATCACCTTTTGGACCTCTGTTACCAGTTCTTATATTATCTTGATTTGGTTCGAAATTGAATATACCCATATAATATTAGATTAGATAACACCATAAAGGTTTCTTTTTACTGTTTTCATTGGTTTGTCAACATAACAGAAGGAATACGGCTTTTTGGTTGCTTCAATGTATTTCTGCTTATCAATTCCAAGCTCTTGGGATATGATGTTTCTCTCTCTTGTAGATGGAAAATCATAAAGGCAGAAGTGGCTACAATTAAGCCTAACAGATTTTGGACACCCGTAGAATGACTGCGTTAGGTACATTACAGAACAATTTTTGTGGCGACCTTGAATGAAATAACTGATAATCTGATCTTGTTTTTTATCTGTCACGAAATCATCAAACACAACCAGCCGCTGTAAATCAGTGTCTTTAATTTGTTCAACTGGTAAAATTTCATCTTGACTGCATATTAAAACAGGGCAACCAACCTGTTTGCTTATTTCATCCATCACTTGCTGTAAATATTGATATTTGTCTTGATCCAAGTTTTTGGCATATAGATGTATTTGATCGTAATAGACAAGCGGTTCCATAATCAAGTGCATAAACAGTGTTGTCTTTCCGGATCCAGAATTTCCTAGCCAATAACATTCTGAATGTATCTTTTGGCATATATGGATACAACTGTCTGAAAGACTTGTTTGAATTCTGGATTATATCATAATTTGGAATTTCCATATGTTAATAGTTTAGATTAGTCTAACACATTTGTATATGGATATTGAGCGTATGAGAAAGCTTCTTAAAAGTGGAATTGAAGCTGGAAATAAGACGAAAGAAGTTCGAAATGTTATCAAGAAGTTTGAATATACAAAACAGGATGCATATGATACAACATCAGAATTAATCAAACCCTCTATTGATGTTCAGAAGAGTGTGAAAGCAAGTGTCGACAAAAAACAGGATGAAGTTATTGAACAGTTGAAACAAAATCAAAAAGCCTTGACAAGTGGATTAGAAGATCTTATGCTTTTAAACACACTGCCTGAATCAGTACCTATGGAAACAACAAAATTACCAATTGATTATAAACCAAAAATGATGTCTGAAACTGAAACACCTTATAAGTCAAATATTGATAACGGTTTTTCACTTGAGGAGTTTCAAAAATTAATGAAATATAATTTATCTCCTCCATCAGAAATACTCAATCAACATATGGATGGATCAATAAATATTAAGGACTATGATTCAAAAGTTTGCAAATTAACCCAAGATCTTGGAGGTAAAAAAGGAGCACTATCAAAAACAAAAAAGCAGAGGGAAGATAATAAAGAAAAAATTTATGAATTAACACAAGACATCAAAACATTGCAAAAGTATCGAAAAAGAATTGATCTTATTGAAGAAGGATCAAAAACTATCGTGAAGGTATCAGAAAGAGAAAAATGCAATATGGAGCAGGTGTTGTCCATTATAATAATATTGGTGACTTGCTCTCACGACTACAGTTACTTGGTGGGTCTATTTTTGCTGGTAACAATAGTATGGGTGTCAGAAATGAGTTTGTAAATATATTGCACACATTAAGCAGACTGGGTATTGTTGGAAACGAGGAGCTTAATAAAATAATGATAAAATATCTAATGTAAAAGTATATGACAGAAATTTCATTACGATTCAACAGTAAAAACAGAGACAAAATTGGTGTTAGTAAGAGTTATGATTTTGAAAAAGATTCAATACACCTATCAAATTAACGAATGATTTGAAATATGAAATGGCTGTGAATGTTATCAATATGACATACAGTTGGTACAAATCTACCTGATATTACAAGAGGAGTAGATGAAATTTATATCAATTGTGATATGGTGATAGATAGCATTGTCGATGGAAATAGCACAAATACAATCGCAGTTATACCAGTCACTGATCTCGTCAGAAGTTTACCTTTCACTTACAAACCTCGTTTTCTTTCATGGAATCCTGTCTCAACACATACAATCAGCTCAATGCGCTTTTATGTCACAGACTCTTCTAGAGCTCCAGTCGATTTAAACGGGATAGATTGGTATATTGAGTTATTCTTGAGAGGGACAGAATTATAAAACCTAATAGTATATGAAACGGTTTGAGTTCAAAAAATATGAACAACATGGTGAAGGTGTCATGACTGACATTATCAAAACAGTTGGGAAAAAAGCAGCTGAAAAAGCAGCCACAACAATTGGTGAACATGCTGGCAAAAAAGCTGGTGACAAAATCATAGAACCTTTGAAAAAGAGAAAAAGTGGAAACAAGAGTGGAACTGACAGTGTGAGCCAGACTGGTGGTTTAATCAAAAGAAAGAGAGGCAGACCTCGTAAAATCAAATAACTTTTATCTAACACAATAATATATGTCAAACTATCGTGACTCAAAATATATCGAAAGATATGAAGATGTGGTGTTCGAACTAGAGACAGCACTTAATACTGTAGTAGCAAATAATGCTCATCAGAGGAAAACAGGTTACCGTTTCGTTGTTGATAACAGTGGAGAGACTACACCATTTGATTGGTATAATGCCCGTGTGAATGTTGATTTCATCGTAAAGAAGCTTGCAGATGGAGCTGATATTGCTGAAGATGATAGAAACGGTATCGTGAATTCAATTTACGCTTTCATTAACACCATAAATGTAAAAATGAATGGTATTGATGTTTATGAATGCAGAGATGCTAACCATGCTGTACATATCAAGTCTATGCTTGAGTATTCACAAGGTTATGCCGCAAGTCAGGGAACAAATGAGTTCTTCTATCTTGACACAAACAGACATGCTGAAGACAGAGTGGCTCAAGCTAATTACAACAAAGGATTCGCATCTCGTAAAAAGCTGCTTAATGGTGCAAATGGAAAAGTGAATGAAGAGGCCGCAATGAATAGATACGGTTTTTTTCAAGAGCTTTTGGGATGAGATTGCACCAAACTCGAAAATTGAGATCAACTTGACACTTGAAAGCGATGATAATCTTGTTTGGCAGGCTGCTAATGAATGTCGTGTAGTAATCACCAAATTTCAGCTAATTGTTCCTCGCATCACATTCAATTCAGTTGGAAAGTCGCTGTATATGAGCAAGTATCTTAACAATAGAAAGTGGACTTACTTGAGAGAAATGGTTGAGAGAGGTAACTCAACAAGACAGAAGACAGCTAATTTCCGTATTACAACTGGGATAAACAAACCAAGGCATGTGTTTGTATTCATTATTAATGATGCTAGTGATCAGTCTCAGGCTGAAAATAAATTTCTCTATAATACATTCTCTGTTGCAAATAACCAAACAATGACTGATTGTTATCTTGAAGTTGGCAATGGAAATGATTATCCAGAGGTTCATTACAAACCCTCAACTGAGCCAACAAGAGTATTCAGAGATGTTCTGAAATATGTTCAAGTTGTAAATCACTTCCCTTTCATTTATTTTGATCTTACAAAACAGAAACAGGATATCAAAGATGGAATGACTAAACTGACTTTCAAATACACTTTGAGTGATATAACAGACGCTGATTACAGTGTGTATGCTTTGGTGCTGTATGAGCAGGATATTGAGATGAGAAAGACAGATGGAAAGTTGATTCTGAGATCTATGTAAATGGAATAATTAAATAAATTAATTAAATTAAATAAATTAATTAAATAATTAAATTAAATAATTAAATAAAATAAATAATTAAATAATTAAATTAAATCATTATTTATATTAAATACAATTTAGTATAAACATATATTATATGACTACTTATCATCCTCATGGAGTGACACTATCACAGGGTCAGAAAGAAAAGCTTGCAAAAGCTATTAAATCAAATTCAGCGGTAACATTGAGGCTAACTCATAATGAATTATCTGGTGGTGATCAACTTATGTTGACAAAAAGACAAATCAACAAACTAATGAAATCAAAAAGATTGGGAAAAGGTTCTGATATCAATATATCAAAAAGTCAAATCAGAAAGGCGGTTGTACATGGAGGTTCTCTTTGGTCAAGTCTTTTTTCACGTGGAACAAGACTATTACCATATGCAGGTAAGGCAGTTGCAAAGGCAGCTCCAGCATTGGCTACAGGTGCTCTTTCTTCATTAACAAGTCTCGGCATTGATAAATTATTTGGAAAGAAACAGAAAGGTGGATTCATTATTCCCAATGAAAATTTGTCCCAACTATTGAATTTTAGAAATTTATTGAATGTGAGACAAATGGCCGATCTTGTAAATGCGATGCAGTCTGGTGGACAACTTGCTATCAAACCAACAAAAACTCAGTCTGGTGGTTTCCTTGGAACACTTTTAGCGAGTATTGGAATTCCTTTAGCCATAGAAGCAATCAGAAAATTAACAGGGAAGGGTTTGCATGTTGAACACAGTCGTCCTAGACGGTCATTACCAGTTCATGTTCCAGATTGCATTGCAATAAATAAAAATAAAAGTGAGGGGAAACATGCTATGATTCCATGGCAATCCCCTCCAGTTGTTAGTACATGGGATAACCCAATCGGTTATGGAATGAAAAAAAAAAAAGACAAAGGGAAAAGGACTTCTACTAGGCAAAAACAGTCCATTCAATTCAATCCCCATACTAGGAACCATTTTGTAAATAAACCCTTATCCAACTTTGATTTGTTGAATTGGGTAAAAAAACTTAGAATAAAACATTTTAGAGGAGTTTTCAGTCGGGATGCTTTGCCAAGACAAATCAAAAACAAAGAGTGTGGAATAGTTAATCTTGACAGTCGGATTGGACCTGGCACTCATTGGGTATGTTATCGGAATATGGACACATACTGTGAATACTTCGACTCATTCGGATTGATGATGCCGACAGAAGTTCAAAAATATATGATGACAAGCGGTAAACAACTTGAATACTCTGGTGATGAGATACAAGAAAGGGATTCAGTCTTGTGTGGATATTGGTGCTTGTACTATCTTATTGAGAGACAAAAAGGCAGATCAATTCTGGATACAATACACAATTCCAAATTCAGTCCAACAGATGTGAGTGTAAATCACAGATTCATCATAGACTACTTCAAAAATATCTAACCCATTTGTATATGAAATCATATTGTGTTAAACAGAAGAAAGTCACTGAATGTGTGCCTGGAAGTGAAAGATATGTGAAAGCCAAAAACGGTCGAACTATGATGAAATGCACTTGTGCTGAGTGTGGAATCACAAAGACTAAATTTGTCAGAAATCGGGGAAACTGAATAGCCCGTCTAAAGGGGCGGGCTTACTGGATTCAGCCGCAGATATGGCACTAAGTGGATTCTTGGAACATGGAGTCCCATATTTAGCGAAGAAGGGTGTTGAAATGGGTAGATATTATGCTAGTGAAGCAATGAGAAATCCAAAGCTGCAAAAGAAATTAATTGACAAAGGACTTTCCCTCGCAAAACCTGCAATCACAAAGGTTGGGTCAGAAGCTTTAAAACAACTCTCAACCAAAGTGCGACCAAACATTCGTTATAAAACAGACATTAAGGGATTGGATTATGGCGGTGCTATTGATATTCACAAGATGATCGGTAAACTACCAAAACCAAAAGCAGGTTGGACTCCAAGTAAATATAAATATATGGGACCTTATAACCCGCTTCATGAACACTTGGAATATGATAAAAATACAGGTGAGGTCACAAAATGGAATGTCCTACCTTACAATAAAGTAGATGAAATAGCAGCTTACCATGATATTTGTTATGATATGGGAAAAGATAAAGGTGATTGTGACAGAACAAGGGTAAAATCTCTCGATCAAATACCATATGGTGAGATGCCAAAATGGGGTCAAACAGCTAGATTCTTAATCGACAAAAAACAGAAATTAGGTCTTGGTGTTCCAAAAAACGGTAAAAGCCGTCGAGTGAAGAAAACTGGCAAGAAAAACTAGCAGATGAATTACATGCATCCATAAAACGCAATTTTACTCGACGGCGTGTGATTGTAAATAAAATTGATGAAATATGGGCAAGTGATCTAGCTGAAATGCAACAGTTAGTAAATGGAATAAAGGTTATCGATATCTTCTTATGGTTATTGATGTCTTCAGCAAATATGGTTGGATTGTTCCATTGAAGGATAAGAAAGGTGAATCTGTCACTGAAGCATTCAAAACAATATTCAAGGAAGGCAGAAAACCACAATATCTATGGGTTGATAAGGGAAAAGAATTCTATAACAAACACTTGAAGGACTTACTAGAGAAACATAGTGTACAGATGTACTCTACTGAAAATGAAGAAAAGTCCTCAGTGTTGAAAGATGGAATAGGACAATTAAATCCAAAATGTGGAAGCAGTTCACTGTTCAAGGTAATACACAGTATTTAGACATGTTACCAAAATTAGTGAAACAGTATAATAATACCAAACATTCAAGCATAAAGATGACACCCACAGAAGCTAGTAAAAAGAGGAATGAAGGAACCGTTTACTTCAATTTATATGGTGATATGGAGCCATTATCAGCTAAACCGAAATTTAAGGTTGGTGACAAGGTCCGAATATCTAAGTATAAACGGAATGTGTTCGACAAGGGCTATACACCAAATTGGACTGAGGAAGTGTTCACAGTTGATAAAATCCAATATACAAACCCAATCACTTACAAACTAAAGGATCTCAACGATGAAGAAATACAAGGGAGTTTTTATGAACAAGAATTATTAAAAGCCAGACAGGATGTATTCCGTATCGATAAAGTCATTCGCAGAGATTACAAGAAGAAACAAGCTTTAGTGAAGTGGAAGGGATATAGTGATGACTTTAACAGTTGGATACCAATGAAGGATTTAAAAGATATATGAAATTCTTATAAAAGAATATTATCTAACCTATTAATAAGAACTACAGTGTTTGCTGTTATTTGCTCATGGTAGCCAAGAATATTATTATTCCTGACTATATTTAAACACAGGTCGAAAATGAATTTAAAAAATAAATTATTATAATATAATATACAAATGCAAAATAATTCCTACGATAATAAAGAATTAGATGTATCAATTGATTGCTATCTTGATGATAAAAATGATGTTTGGTTTAGAGGAAGAGATATAGCCAAAATTCTTGACTATAAAAATCCGCAAAGAGCGGTTAGAAATTATGTTGTATCTGATGATAAAATCTTGATAGACCTCAAAATAATGACGAATAGCAGAGGGACCGAAAGTGTCCATCAGGTCGGAAGCAGAGGGACCGAAAGTGTCCATCAGGTCAAACAGTCTTATAAATGTTTTTTTATAAATGAATCAGGATTTTATTCCCTTATACTGTCTTCCAAAAAACAAGAAGCCATAAAATTCAAACATTGGGTTACATCAAAAGTATTACCATCAATCAGAAAACAGGGATATTACAAACAGTTCAATGATAGAAGTAATAACATGCTGATGATTGAAAGTGAAAATGATCTGCACTGCAAGATTGTATCATTCATCAGAAAAAAATATGAAGATGCTTTAATGATTGTCGGTCTAGGTGAAAATCAAATAAGCTCAAATATGAGAATCAGAAGTTATAACAAAGGATATATGGCTGGTCAGTGTGATTTAATGCTGTTGAATCCCACTAGAAAATACAATGCTCTATGTCTTGAATTCAAAAGTCCAACTGGTGTGTACCAAGTGTCGGATAAACAAAAAAATATGAATAAAATGTATGAGAAAAATAAATGCAGATACATCATTAGCAACTGTTTCGAAGACTTGATTCATGAAATAACTAAACACTTGGAAGAGAGTATAAAATACTTATCAAGAAGAAGAACAGATTTAAACGCATGATTAATATTATATAAAAAAATAAATATATAGTATTATATTATATGGAAACTCAAGATGTTAAAAAAGGTCGTGGAAGACCTAGAGTTCTAACTGATGATGAAAGAAGAAAAAACAAGACTAAATGTATGCTTAATAAAAAGTGGTATTGTAGCATTTGTGATAATGGAAAAAATTACACACTTGCTGGAAAATGGTGCCACTTGAAAACAAATAAGCATATTAAAAACAGGGCGGCTGAAAATAGAGACATAAATTATGTTATGGAAATGACTGGAGCAAGTTTAAGTGAAACATTATATGCACTAAGATGTAATAATTTTGATGTTGTGGATGCTATAATGGAGATCAATCACTCAAGTTAGGGAAATAAATCATTTAAATCAGGGAAATACAGTTCAAAGGAACCAGAATTTGGTTCACTTGAATTAAACCTATATTTAAACGCAATACAAAGGTACTTAAAAATAAAAATCTATAGATATTATATAGAATGGAAAATTTTATCTCAAACAATAGTATGGATAAAAAGTGTCTAAAAAAAACTGAGCAAATCCCAGCTCATTGAATTGCTGTTGAAGCAGAAGAAACCAAAAATTGTTATCGTGGATGATTACAAACCAACCCCTCCACCTAGAACTAAAAAACTGAAGAGAACAACGCAAAGACCAACAGTGAAACAATTGGTTGATTATTTTGAGAGGAAAAGATTACCAGCACCACCAAAAGAATGGTTGGAAGAAATAGAACAATTGAAAAAGAGACCTGTGCCAGCACCTAGAACCAAAAAGGTAGTTCAAAGGCCTGTGCCATTAGCAAGGACAAAGATAGAGCAAACAGAAAAAGCTCTGAAGGGCTACACTGAGTCTTTCGAAATTGATATAAAAAATGACAAAGACCCGCTAGAGCAACTACTAAACACAAGAATGGCAATCGAAACACACATTAAAAAATTGTTAAATGAAATGAAAGGACTGAAATTTGTTGAAACGCTGAAGGTAACATTCACAAAAACATCAGATGGACAAATAGAGTACAAAACAGCATATTTCAACAGCACAGCTCAAACACTTGTGAATAATCTGGAAGTCACTGAATCACTGCAATTGTCAAAACAGCAAATCTTGAATAAGATAGCTCAATGGATATCTGAAGGTTCAGGTTGGACTGTTGATTCAGTTGATAGTCATTATATCAATGTTGTCAAATATCAACCAATGAGGGGTTCCTCATACATAAAACTACCAGCAGAATTACGAAATAGTGCCAAAGGTTTAATTAACTTGAAAAATGAGGATAATGAATGTTTCCGATGGTGTCACATCAGACACTTGAACCCACAAGAGAAATACCCACAGAGGATTAAAAAATCAGACAAGCAATACATTGAAAAATTGGATTATACAGGGATTGAATTCCCAGTAACAACCAAACAGTATAACAGGATAGAAAAACAGAATAAGATCAACATCAATGTATTCGGTTATGAGGATAAACAACCATATCCAATATATGTATCAAAAGAGAAATATGCAGACTGCTTGAATCTGCTTCTAATAACTGAAAATGAAAACAAGCATTATGTGCTAATCAAAGATTTCAATAAGTTTATGTACAATCAAACAAAGCATAAAGAAAGAAAACACTTTTGTATGCACTGTCTTCAATGCTTCAGCTCTGAAAGGGTTCTGAATGATCACTAGGACAACTGCATGCAAGTAAATGGCACACAGGCAATAAAAATGCCAAACAAAGATAACAACATACTGAAATTCAACAACTTTCATAAACAACAGCAGGTACCATTTGTGATCTATGCTGATTTTGAGGCCATCACTGAAAAAATACACGGTTGCCAACCCAACAGTGATAAATCATATACAGAGGCTTATCAGAAGCGTACTGACTGTGGCTACGGCTATAAAGTAGTTTGTTGTTATGATGATAAATACAGCATACCAGCAGTAATATACAGGGGTGAAAAGGCTGTGTACAAATTTATGGAAGCTATGCTGGAGGAAGTCAAATATTTCAAGAATGTTGTGAAAAAAATTTTTAACAAACCATTGAAAATGACTAAAGATGATGAAGAGAAATTCCAAAAAGCCAAAGTTTGTCACATTTGTGATAAAAAATACACTGACAAAGATATCCGAGTTCGAGATCATTGTCATATTACCGGCAAGTATAGAGGTTCTGCTCACCAAGATTGTAATCTGAAACTCAGAGTGAACCCAGATAAAATAAAGATACCAGTCATATTTCACAATCTAAGAGGCTATGATAGTCATTTTATTATGCAGGAGATTGGAGCCATTGTTAAGAAGCACACTTACAAAAACAAGAAAGGTGAAGACTGTCAAATGAGTATCAATGCTATCCCAAATAACATGGAGAAGTATATGGCTTTCATGCTTGGTAATCACTTGACCTTCATTGATAGCTTCCAATTCATGAGCTCAAGTTTGGAAAAACTTGTCAGCAATCTTCCAAAAGAAGCCTTAAAATACACCTCACAAGAGTTCAAGGGAAAGGATCTTAATTTGATGGCGCAAACAGGTGTTTATCCTTATGACTATATGGATAGTTTCGATAAATTTAACCAAAACCTGCCGTCAAAAGAAGAATTCTACAGTATATTGAGTGATGAGCATATATCAGATGAAGACTATGCGCATGCTCAAAATGTGTGGAATACATTCTCAATCAAAAATATGGGCGATTATCATGATCTGTACCTTAAAACAGATGTACTCCTACTGGCTGATGTATTTGAAAACTTCAGAAAAACATGCCTTGAGTACTACAAACTGGACCCGTGTCACTATTTCACATCTCCAGGGCTATCTTGGGACGCCATGCTTAAAATGACTGACATTAAACTAGAGCTTATGGTTGATATTGATATGTTTCAATTCATTGAAAAGGGTATGCGTGGAGGAATCAGTTATATAGCAAACCGATATGGAAGAGCAAACAATAAATACATGAAAGAATACGATGAGAAGGCGCCCTCGAAGTACATCATGTATCTCGATGCTAATAATTTGTATGGTTGGGCTATGAGTCAATATTTACCAACAGGCGGATTCAGATGGATGACACAAAAACAGATCAATAATTTAGACCTGGCTAAGTATAAAGAGATACATGATGTACTTTTTGCTTGCTAAATGCTCGTTCAATTAACAACAAGACTACCATCATCAAAGACTTTGTTGTTGAAAATAATATTGATCTTCTTGGTGTTACGGAAACATGGCTTCAATCAGATGCTGACAATGAATTAATTATTCGTGATTTATGTCCTTCGGGTTATTCATTTCATCATGTTCCTAGGCCTGGTTCTACTCGTGGAGGTGGAGTTGGCTTGTTATTTCGATCATCTTTTAACTTAAAGTTGCAGCCGCTCAAGAAGTTTATGTCTTTTGAATATATGGATTTGTTATTGTCAAGTACAGTCAATTTAAAAATCAGAGTTATCATTGTTTATCGCCCACCTCCTTCGACCTTGAATGGTTTAACACCCTCATTGTTCCTAGATGAGTTTTCTACGTTCCTGGAACAATACACCACTGATCCTGGTGGATTATTATTAGTTGGTGATTTTAACATACATGTTGACACCTGTGCTTCCCAACACTCAACTGAATTTCTCCAATTGTTGGATGCTTTCAATCTTACTCAATATACACATGGCTCAACGCATAAAGAAGGACACACCTTGGATCTTGTGATTACACGATCTGATGATAACATTGTCTCGAATTTAACAATTGGTTCTCCTTTTGTCATCTCTGATCATGCTGCTGTTCACTTCCAGCTATCGCTCAATAAGCCGCCGCTCGACAAAAAGATTATTTCATTCAGAAAGCTTCGATCTATTGACTTTGATGATTTTTGTGTTGATGTTATGAATTCAAGCCTTCCTTCAGTTGCTGGTGAAACTATTAACACCGTGCAAAAGGCGAGAAATATCGGCACTATCTTCGATAGCCATTTTTGCTTTAATGATCATGTTACTAACATTTGCAAATCTTCGTTTTATCATCTGCGAAATATCAGCTATATCAGGGAGTTTCTTTCAGCGACTACTACTGAATTGCTGGTTCATATGTTTGTAACTTCGAAGTTGGATTACTGTAATTCTCTTTTGTATGGCCTACCAGCCTACACTATAAAAAAGTTACAACACGTCCAGAATGCCGCGGCGCGCCTTGTCACACTTACAACAAAGCATGATCACATTACGCCTGTTCTTTTTAATCTTCACTGGCTTCCCGTTGAACAACGTATTATTTTTAAGATTTTACTTATAACCTACAAGGCACTTAATAACTTGGCACCGTCGTACATTTGTGATTTGATTACATCTTACACTCCATCGCGTCAACTACGCTCATCATCGAAGCACCTTCTGGTTTCTCCATCCTATAACTTGAAAACATATGGCGCAAGATCTTTCTCTGTAGCAGCACCATCATTATGGAATGCTTTGCCATGTGAAATTAGAAATGCTTTGTCTGTGTCTGTTTTTAAAAGTAGATTGAAAACGTTTCTTTTTAGGAAAGCTTTTTATAATTAATTTTAGCTGTTTTAAGTGTTAATTTTAAAGTTTTGTAAGGCGCCTTTGAACAGTAGGATACTGGCGCGGTATAAATCTTTTATTATTATTATTATTATTATTATAAAGAAGACAGCAACAAAGGTTTGATACTTGAAGTTGACCTTGAATACCCCCAAGGGTTACATGATCTACATAATGACTACCCACTTGGACCGGAAAAGGTCAAAGTGACCGAGCACATGCTATCAGATTATTGCAAAAACATTGCGAAGAAATATAAAATATCAACTGGTTTGGTACATAAACTAATACCAACATTAAGCAACAAAGAAAAATACGTGCTCCATTATAGGAGCCTCCAATTATACACTGATCTCGGTTTGAAAATAACTAAAGTCCATCGAGTTCTAGAGTTCAATCAGTCCGCATGGCTCAGACAGTACATCGACTTCAACACTCAGAAAAGAACTGATGCTAAAAATGCCTTTGAAAAAGACTTTTTCAAGCTGATGAATAACAGTGTATTTGGAAAAACGATGGAAAACCTCAGAAAGCGAGTAGACGTCAAATTAGTCACCGATGAAAAGAAACTATTAAAAATGGCTGCTAAACCGACATATGTTAGCAGTAAAATCTTCAATGAAAATTTGGTAGCTGTTCATAAGATAAAAGAAACACTTACTTTAAACCGGCCAGCATATGTAGGAATGTGTATCCTTGATCTAAGCAAGACACTGATGTACGATTTCCATTACAACTACATTAAAGAGAAGTATGGAAACAAGGCGAAGTTGCTCTTCACAGACACAGACTCATTGACCTATGAAATTGACACCGGAGACGTCTATAGAAATTTCTGGAAGGATAAATTAAATTTGACAACAGCGACTACCCAGAATGCTCTCCATATTTCGATAAGACGAATAAAAAAGTAATTGGTAAATTCAAAGATGAGGCTGCAGGAGTTCCAATTTGTGAATTCATCGGTCTACGATCGAAAATGTATAGCTATATGAAAGACAACCAAAAAGGAGGGAAGACAGCGAAAGGAATTAAGAAGAATATTAAGAATAACATCAAACATGAAAATTATAAAGAGACACTATTTGATAATAAACAGTTGCATCATAGAATGAAAACAATCAGAAGCCAAAACCATCAACTAGGATGTTATGAGATAAATAAAGTATCACTCAGCTGTTTCGATGATAAGCGGTATATTCATGATAATGGCGTGACAAGCTATGCGTACGGACATTATAAAATCTGAAAAGTTCAGCTGTTGCGGTGTTTTTATCGCCTCAAACCCACTGATTTGCCAAGTTCAGGATAGTATTGTGAGTTTTGTTGTATATTTAATTTAAATCACTGCCCTCTTTCTGACCCTTTACCCGAAGAATTAGCATATGAGACAGGAACATTTGTTGGGGGGTTTCCCTTTCGAATGAGTCACCAAACTACATCACTATGTTTAGGGGATTCTAGATTTTTCGCTTTTTACACATGCGTATTATTTTTTATCTTTTGAAAATTTCATTTATGTACCACAAGCATAAAAATTAAAATACAAACGCATATATAATGGTTGTTTTACACAGATAAAGTGTGGCTTGTATACAAAGTATCTAACGATTGGAAAAAGCGGGGGCCTTTCGTTAGCGAAATGTATACAAGCCACCCCATGGAATAACGAAAAACCCCCGCCGTTATTCCATGGGTTAAAAAAATAAAAAAATCACCCTGAGATGGTGTCGGATTGTTGGGTAGAGCTATATTCGAGCTTCGGCTTGTCAGAAGTGCCGGTTCAATCTCAAGCCGGAGGGTGAAAAAAACAAACAATATAACTCAAGGAAAGGATGAAGGGCCTGGCGGAAAACAGCTGAGCTCCCCTTTCCTAAACATCACAATATAAACAGAAAGGATGAAGGGCCTGGCGGAAAACAGCTGAGCTCCCCTTTCCTAAACATCACAATATAAACAGAAAGGATGAAGGGCCTGGCGGAAAACAGCTGAGCTCCCCTTTCCTACATTTAAACCTCTCATGAGGGACGGGTGGTAATTCAAATTCCAAATTAAGTCCCTCATGAGAGGTTCTGGTGGCCACCAGTTTTGCTATTTTTTATAGGATTAATTCCATCGAACGGTATAGTGCTTGGGGGTTTCCTGTTTTTCCGAGAATGTCAAATTGAACAACTATAGATTTCATCAAATTAATTAACTATAGATTTCATCAAATTAATTAACTATAGATATCATCAAATTATTCAACTATAGATTTCCAAAAATAAAATAACTATAGTTTTCTAAAATCCGAGATCATTTTTCTAAAACACCCCCCTAAATCAGTATGTGATTCCATTTGATTAATTTTTGATCTGGTACCCCCAAACACTATACTACTGATAAACGTTTAATATCGTCGCTATCGTGCACAGTAGTGTAACTGGTGTAATCGATCGAAGTGTATTAGCCGGTGAAGTTAATAATACAGTGATTCCATCTTCATGTTTCATTTGTAGTCGCTAGAGTGTCAGAGACCATCACATCATCGTTTGCTGATAAACGTTTAATATCGTCGCTTTAAAATTTGTATTTAGCGGAGTATTTTGAAGAAAAATCTGTATTTATAGTTGAGTGGCACTGCACTGGTTGTGTTTTCTTGGGTCACAAATTAACCAAGCGGTGAGTACTGAAAACACGGCATAATGTTTTCTCTCTTTAACGTCATTTGACTTCAAGGTCGTCATTCGCAAATAAATTTACTCTCTTTCAGCTGTCAGTAAACAATCACCGCATAAGTTTTGGCTCCCTTTACATTTCTTGGATTCCAAATATTCGTTCACAGATAACTGTACATTCTATAAGCCTCATAAAGACTTATTTAATGTAGTCTTTTAAAGAAAGACAGGATGTCAACGCGTTCAGGAAAATCTCTCTGAGTGAGAAATGCTGCGCATGTCAATCCATGACAGTGTCCCTTTAAAGCGACAAAACGGTAACCGACTTCAGACAGAGGTGCGGCCACGGTCATGATGGGAGGTGTGATCAGTGCGTCAACAATGAAAGAAATCCAGAAGCTCTTGTCAGAGGTATCCTATACCAGTGATGACGATCTTGAAGAGGCGCTTTATTTATTTCACCGAGCGCAGCGTTCTATTCACACTTGGAGGTGCCTTCAGTTGAGGACTGTACGACACGACAAAGCAAGGCTGAACGTTTTAGACCACCTGAACCACGACACTGTGCTCATTGTTAACCACTGGGCCATGAAATTCCTTCCTCACATGTACCGAGAGTCGCAGACAGATTGGTTTGCCAAGAAAGGAATTTCATGGCACATTTCGGTTGTGTATCGGCGAGTCCTTAGTGAGCTACAGTCACAAAATTTCATTCACTTTGTACAGTCCTGCAGCCAAGACAGCTTAGCAGGCATCACAGTCATGCAGTACGTACTTCACTCGTTAGCGACGGAACACCCCGACATTGTTAAGGCTTTTTTCCGCCAAGATAACGCTGGATGTTATCATTCCTCAGCAACACTTCTTGCCTGTCATTCAATTGAAGCGTCAACAGGGATAAAAGTGGTATGCGTTGACATCAGCGATCCGCAAGGTGGAAAGGGGGCGGCTGATAGGATAGCGGCAACAGCGAAGTCTCATATCCATATGTATGTTAACGAGGGCCATGATATGACTACCGCTCAACAAATGAAAAGTGCTCTGCTTTCGCATGAAGGAGTCGCAGGTGTTCGGGTAGCTGCAGTTGAGCGCCTCGAAGAGGACATTGTAAGTGCTGACCAAAAGAAAATTCCCGGCATAAGCAAATTAAACAATTTCAGATTTATCAACTGAAAGCTTGTGGCCTGAAGAGCGTATGGTATCGGTAGTGGAAAGGAAATTGGAAATTGCTTGTTCTGATTGCCTTTGTTGGCAATATTTTCGTGGAAGTCTATGCACGTGGTACTTCTTTTTGTGACCTTAAGGCGACGTGTAAACTTAAAAAAATATACTCAGTCAAACAACGGTCGCCTCAGTCTCCTTGAGGGTTTTTCGTTGAATCGTATCTTATTTTTTAGTCCGTTTTTCGCAACTTCAACGCCTGGACAACGCCAATAAATAAATTGCTGCTGTGGAGTCTTCCACAGAGCTGGAGTATGTCTGGTTTGGGTGTTGGCGCGTTATGCGGGTACTGAATATATACTGCCAACACCATTTATAAAATTTGTATGGTTTTATTTATATCTTTTAACAAATCCTGGTTAAATATGGCTAACTGTTCCCTTTTCTACCGGTGGATTCAAGCCTTTGACTACTAAATTTCAACGCGAAAAACCCGTTTCACAGGAAGCCGAAGACATTGGTGAGGCTAACGTAAATTTAATGAAAGCATTTTCCTGCCCCCAGGAAGGATGTGTCCGCGTCTTTCAGCGATTTTCTTAGCTTGAGCGGCACCTTTCATTTGAAAGGTGTTCCAAGTCCCTTGAGCGACAATCGTGTTAGACCTTAAGAAAACTCAGTATGCGTCACATTTAGAGGAAGGTGTGGGGAAGATGCCGACACTTCAATCTCGAGAACCACTGGACTCCGCAAACACTGTTCCTGACGTCAAAGAGGGGTGGGCCTTAAAAGAAGCTAAGAAATCATACCGCTTCAATGAAACGCAAAAGGCGTGCCTCGAGGCAAAGTTCAACATAGGTCAAACAACTGGCCGAAAATTGGATGGCGAGACAGTTGCTCTGGAAATGAGGAGGTCTGTTGGAGTCTCACAATACTTGACGGTGCAGCAAGTTTCTTCGTTCTTTTCACGTCTTGAAGCGAAATCACGAGACAACAGTACTATGGATGACGACATTCGTGCCTCTCACCACTGCTCGCCAAGAGATCCTCTCAAGCCTTCAACTGGAACATCCCATTGTTCAAGACCAGTACGACATCTGCGCCATGGCGAGGAAATGCACACTGAAGAACTTGAAACTCGGTCTACTTCAGTTAGTTTGTGAGAGTTTTGAATAAGGAACTCCTGCTAAAAGAGTTAGAATTAAGGCACCCTTCCTCAGTCTACTTGAGGAAATGGTTTCAACTTGCTCTTGCAGTGGTCTATCTGACAAGTGACTGTGCTTGATTTCCCCTTCCCTCCCCTTTTCAACTCGAAGGAAGGTTCCGATTCGTGACACCTTCATTGAAGGTCACAAGTTTTTCTATCAATTGCAAACCTTCATAAAGGAAGTTTACTTGGCAACGTGACAGTTCATTTCCGTAACGCTATTCAATGCAGTTTTTGGCCACTCGTTTCAAATTCGTTTCGCTAACGTCTACCAGGACTAACGTATTTCAAGTAGTTTAATCTGCTAAAAGAGTTTCTTTTCAGTCATACTAAACTTCTGAGGCTGATGATGCTCACGTTTTGAGGTGAGACAATTTTTTCGGAACGTTTTTGTAAAACGGTCAGTCCAAAGTAGGACAAAGTTGTTACAAAAGATTAGCATTAACCTTTTTGTCAGCCCAGAAAGGTCAACAGGCCAGCCTGTATTAAAGCGACGAAAACGTGGAAAACAATGCTCCATTCTTAGTGGAAACTGTATATAGACGTGCATTTTTAACTCTGAGGGACAACTGAGGGACAACAACCACGTGACAGGGCGGCCATGTTGGGGTCAAAACAATAGAAACTTTTACGAGGAATTTACATAAAAATACTATTTAGTTCCCAGCAGAGAGAAAGGCCATTGTTCTTGACCCCTAACATGGCTGTCGTGGCGTCACTTGCAAACCAGCACTAGTGATTAGTTCTTGAGGTGAGATGTAGTTTTCATAAGAAAAATAAACATAGATAACGAAAGCAGTTTCTTTGCAACGAAAAGTCTGTGGCATTTGATTTAATAAGCTTCTTTGTGAGTGTTAATTTTTACTTGGATTGAAAAGATTATGTAGTCGCCCGGCGACTTGTACTGTTGTTGTTTTCCTCTTACCTTGCTAGGAGTTCGACGGCTCAAGCTGATCTGTTGGATAAAATCTGATGTGGTGGAATTTTGTAGACCAATCAAATAGTATAGAGAAGACACGAAGTAATTTTAAACTGATTATCACAGAAATTTGGCTTGGCGAAAAGAAAACTCATACATTTTAATAGATGCTTTCTTTCGTAACAGCCGTTCAGCGGCCGGGCCTCATAATTTTGTGTTTAAAATAGCTAGATATTTTATACTCTACACGCGTCGCTTTAAGCGGGCCATAAAAGACACTTTGAGGCAATGAAGTAAAAGGATAAAACTTAAACTTGGCTTGTACTATCGTTCAAAAATATATGTACGAGGTACTTTTATAAGCCTCTGAAGTTGAGCCTAATATCACCCCGACTTAGAAGACCACACTGTTATTATTTTCGACGAGTGAATTTGCAGACTCAGACCACACAACATTACAAGTATTTTATCTTTTAGGGAGGATTAAACGATTATTTACTCAGTCCCAAAACGACAAACTGGGAATGGTCCTCGTTGTTGCGCATGAACGTATTCAAGTTGCATGATTTTCCAGTGTTTTTATGGGGGTCGAGCGACCGTCTAGTCGTATTTTTAACTTTTTGATTTTTCGCAAAAAACAAAAAAGCGATAGAACTTTTAAATGCGATATTTCAAAACAGTTCGACAAGGGGGTCTTTTAGGTAAAATAAAGTGAATTATGAAATTTCGCTTCTGTCGCCAGATTCTTCATGTTTACATGCAGGAGCTCTTAAGCCGTTCAATAAATTCCCAATTCGCGTTTTATCAAGTCCTAAAACACTCGGCTGCAGTACAAAGGCCTTTTTTTTTTATTTAGAAATAAATAAAGTCAACAAAGTCAATAAAGTGTTTGAAACTTGATGAACACTCCTGCTCATTTATTAAACATTGCTTAAAACTCGAGTATCTGGGGGACAGGGTCAAATCACTCGGTAGGGAATTCCAAACCTGAGGACCTAGATGGAGTATTGTAAACTGTTTAATATTAGTTCTACAGAAATGATCGCCGATAAAAGCAAATTTTCGCTTGTTGCAGAAGGGAGTGAAGTCGAGGTTAATTGTCAAAAAAGACAAACATATAAACTGAATACGAATTAAGCATCATTCCTGAACCATCCAACTATTGCGACTAATTATTAACGAATCTCGCTTTCCCACACGACACAAGAAAGGCTGCATAATAACATCATAGATTTCCGTTGTTCCCGCTTAAACATAATCGGTACATTGAGCCGAAACACGAAAAAATCGCTACATGGGCGACAAACCTCACTAAAGATCTGTAGAGCGTGTATTTGTGTCACACCGTAAAATTTTCTTGCGACCGTGAAACGCACTAACTTGACTTTTGACAATGCTTCCATTCAAAGCTGTAAAAAACTATCAATTGATCAAATTGTATACCACTCCCCCATAGCAAATAGTGTTTAGTTTTGGAGAATTTGTTCCACTCGAAAGATCAGTTCAGTCATTTTGCAAAAAGTCGCCCGTGCGGAATTCACTGGTCGGCGGGATTAACAAAAAAAAGTTTACAGCCCATCGATCTTGATTTATCAAATTTCTTGCTCCCGCTTGCCCACGACACCCGCTCATTGCGCAAGCGTATTCACGAGTAAAAACTGAAAACTGTAATAAGTATGCATTTTAATTTAAGGCTTATTTTTCTTTGTAAAAAACATTATTTATGTGACACTTGATTCAGCTGGTCGTGTAGCTTTTTACTGGCTTTGCTGGATAAAAGAACAATATTGAAATTGGCGGAAGTGTCTGCATACATGTGGGAAATGCAAGGAGTAGTTTGGAAGAATGGATAACTACAAAGGTAAAACCATGCTTATGGAGGTCGTTCATATTTCCAACAGTCCAACACCCTCGACTCACATCAGTGCGTCAGTTTATGTAATTGCGCAGATACATATAACGGTTATAGTTTATTAATAATAGTAAAAGGACCGAGTGGAGTCCAATTCGAATAGTATAGTAGTTAAGGGTACGAAATCATTTTTCAAATCTTGAAACGAGATAAGAGAAACGAGAAATCATTTTTCAGATCTCGAAACGAGATTTAGAAATTGCTGCTGAATGAAGCCGGTTTCAACTGGTTGGAATTTCAGCGGGGAAAAACTATGTTTTTAGAATTAAATATTCACATGCGAAATCACCGTAGCGTGGCATTCTCAGAAAAATAGTATGTCTATGATTCTCGGAAAACAGGGACTAGTCCATTTGAGTCATCACACAAACTGTACTACAAAGTTTGTTACAAAGTTTGTCAGTGAAGTTAAGTTTGTCAGTGGCAAGATGCCGAAATCACCACAGCGTGACATTCTCACAAAAACAGGAAGTCATAATCCTCAGAAAAATAGTATGTCTATGATTCTCGGAAAACTGGGACTTTTCCCTTTGAGTCATCCCACAAACTTTACTACAAAAGTTTGTCACAAAGTTTTGTCAGTGAAGTAAAATCTGTCAGTAAAGTTTATCAGTAAACTTTGTCAGTGGCAGGATGCCGAAATCACCGTAGCATGATATTCTCAGAAAAACAGGAATTCATAATTCTCGGAAACAGGGGCTTTTCCCTTTTGATTTTTAACAAATTTTAATACTAAAACTGTTACTGCATGCAGTTTAGCAAAGAGGATAAGCACCAGACTTTCAAGCTGTGTGGTAGTAACATAAAACAGCTACACACGTGAAAAAGACAGGTTCTGGCGCATTTGCTCCTCGGGCTTCGCCCTCGTCGCGAAAGCGCCAGAGACCTGTCTTTTTCACGTGTGTGTAACGTATTCACAAAATATTAAAACAGCTTTGTGTTAGTTTACTTTTTTGCGCTAAGTATACAGCCTTTTAAACAAAAAGGTTATAGGGGTAATCATAAAGATGGCAGTAGCACACATGCAGGAAGAGGTGCTGAGCGATCACTATGCTCCAGCTGCGCAAGCGGGGCCAGCCTTTGGAGAGCAAGTTTTTGATGAGTTTGTCGTTGCGAGGAACAATTTTCAAAATTGGATGTCATATGGAGAATGGATGTTGATCCAAACAATGTATACAACAACAACATTGAAGACTTTTTTGCATACATTATGAAAGAAAAAGCTCTTGATGTTATTGAAGAAGAAATTGACAATTTTGGAAGCATTAAAACAAGTTTTGGAATGGAAGTTAATTTTCAACGCGAATTTCACAATGAAGATAATCAATGGGAAATGATAACACAGAAACTCTACTTCAAAGGAGAAACAAACATTCTTACTCCAGAAAACTTTGAACTTTGAAAACCTTTTTGAGCAGTTTGTTGGTAGTATTCAAGGTGAAATTAATCAATGGTCTGAGAGGGGTTCAGGATGGGCGGTCAGTGGTATATCTCGCTGCTACGTGAATGTTGCAAATTATGAACCTTTTGCCGGAGGAACTTACATTCCTTTGCCCCCAAAACTGGCAAGCAAAAGGGCAATTATAAACGTTAAAAATACCGACAACGAATGCTTGAAATGGGCTTTGAAATCTGCTTTATTTCCCGTTTCCAAAGACCCCCAAAGACCAAGCAAATACAAAAATTTTGTTGATGGAATCAAATGGGATGGAATAAGTTTTCCAACGCCAGTAAGAGATATTGATAAACTTGAAAAACAAAATCCGAAACTCGCAGTAAACGTTTATGGATGGGATGAGAAAAAAGAAAGCGTCAATGTTCACAGAATTTCCAAAAAAGATAAAAATTTAAAAGAATAAATTTGATGATTTTGCAAAAAGGTGAAAAAACGCACTACTGCTTTATAAAAAGAATGCCAGCCTTGCTTCATAATAATTCAAAGAGCAAACATAAAAAATTCTTTTGTGAAATATGCTTGTTTTTGTTCTCGAAACAAACGGTTCTTGAAAATCACAAAAATACTGCAACGGGGTAAGAGGAGCTCCAAGAAGAACAGAAATGCCTAAAGAAGGTGAAAACATCTTGAAATTTCAAAACTTCAAAAAACAAATGAAAACACCTTTCGTTATTTACGCAGACTTTGAAGCAGTAATCGCAAAAATTCCGGAAAACAAACGAGAAAAAACAAGAACGAATCTTGTGGATTTGCTTTCACAGTTGTTAGAAGTGACGGAAAAATTATGCGACCCGTTTACACTTACAGACAAAAACCAGACTCGGAACAGAAAACAGCAGAAGTATTTCTAAAAATGTTGTTGGAAGTTGAAGAAGAGTTGCGAGAAAGCTTAAAATTCAAAGAAAAAGTCAAAATGGACCGCTAAGCTTGGCAACGTTTTAATAATGCAGAAAACTGTCACATTTGCGACAAGCCTTTGGTCAGAGAACAGTTCCTTGATTCACACAACAGTTGCAACAAATAATTGCAAATAAACCCCAAATCAATTCCAATACCTGTCGTTTTCCATAACCTGAAAGGCTACGACTCGCATCACTTGATGCAAGCAATGGCCGACTTAAAACGGACAAACCCCTCGACTGCATTGCAAACAACAAGGAAAAATACATTTCATTCAATCTTGGAAATCTCGTCTTTATCGACAGCTTCGCGTTTCTCTTGAAAAGTTTGGACGCTGTTGTGAAAGCCACTCCCGAAAACAAACTTAAAATCGCGAAAGACCTTTTCCCAACAAACCCCCAAATCGATCTTCTTTTCAAAAAAGGCGTTTATCAGCACGAATAAGTCGATTCCCTCGAAGTTTTCAACGAAACAAGCCTTCCCCCAAAAAGAATGTTTCTTCAGCACGCTTTCTGGCCAAGGAATTTCAGAAGAAGACTTCCAGCACGCGAACAAAGTCTGGAAAACGTTTGGCTGCAAAACGCTGGGGTATTACCACGACCTTTATGTCGCAACCGACGTGGCGCTTCTTGCCGACGTTTTCGAACATTTCAGAGACATTTGTATGGAAAAGTACGGGCTCGACCCCGCGCATTACTACACCTCGCCGGGCCTTTCGTGGGACGCTTTGCTTAAAATAACGAATTAAGACCGAACTCGAGCTTTTGACAGATATCGATATGCACCTTTTCGTCGAAAGGGGCATGCGCGGTGGTATCTCAATGTTAAGCAAGAGGCTCGCGGTGGCAAACAATCCGCTTGGGAATGGCTCTCCGCTTACCAGAACAAAATGATTGAAGAACTTGGCCTCCCATTCCTCGACTGCGAAAAGCTTCTGCTGACGCTCCAAGACAAAAACAACTACGTGGTCCACTACAGAAACCTGCAGTTTTACCTGTCGCAAGGGATGAGGCTGAAAAAGATACACAAAGCGCTGGAGTTCGACCAAAACCGTGGATGGAGCCTTACATACCCATGAACACAGATTTCCGCAAAAAGGCTAAAAACGATTTCGAGAAAGACTTTTACAAATTAATGAATAACTCTGTTTTCGGCAAAACAATGGAAAACCTGCGAAATAGAATTGACGTAAAACTCGTACGCCCCCACGAAGACAAAAGATTCGCAAATTAATTGCGAAACCCGAATACAAAAGTTTCAAGCCATTTGCAAACAACTTTGCTGGTATTCACATGCAAAGAACTTCGATCTTTCTAAACAAGCCGCTTTACACTGGTATGACGATTCTTGACAACAGCAAAATCTTGATGTACGATTTTTACTACAACACTCTCAAAAAGCGTTACGGTCACAAATCCGATCTCCTTTACACTGACACAGACAGCCTTCTGCTGGAAATAGAAACTGAAGACATTTATGAAGACATGAACGACCAAAAGGAACTATTCGACACAAGCGACTACCCGAAAGATCACTTTCTATTCTCCGAAAAAAAAGATTTCTTGGCAAAATGAAAGATGAATGCGCAGGAACCCCAATCGCAGAATGTGTGTATTTGCGTCCCAAGATGTACTCAATCCTCAGAGCTGACGAAAAAAAATGTGAAAAAAGCCAAAGGTGTGAAAAAAGATGTTGTTAAAGTCATCCAGCACGAAGAGTACAAAGAAACACGCCTCAGAGGAAAAGAAATGACACACGGAATGAGCATTCTGCGCAGTGACAAGCACGAGATATTTAGAATGCAGATCCAGAAGACTTCTCTGTCAACGTTTGATTCCAAAAGATGGTTAGAGGAAGATGGGATAAACATAAAAGCCTTCGGTTACAATTCACCACCGACTGAAGCCGAAGAAAAGGAATTTATGGAGTGGTTAGATGAGATTTTCGGGGGGTAACTCTGTATTTGGAGGAATAACCAATAACTCTGCACGAACAAAGCTGCGTTTGGGACCGTCATGCAAATAGTACAAAACCGGCGTGTCGGGTTTCATGATCGCCTGTTTTATAGGAAAAACTTTCAAAGACCAGACGGGGTCTGTGGCTCTTTTTGTGCCGCCCTCCAACTCACCAGGTTGGTAAAGATAGCGGACATTGACAAGAGAGGGGAGCTGTTTTTCGCGCGTCCCCACAGGTCGTCGATATGTTGTCGAGGGCCTGGCATAAACAACCTTTTCTTTTATCGCTTCTGCTGGCTTCTTCCCAGTGATGCTTGTTTCCTCATTGTTTAAAGCTGCAATAACCTCTGGCAGCCGTTTCACCCAAGCTGTGGATCGCTGGCCTTCTGGCAGAAGTATTTCCACGGCGTACTGGTGGCCGAATAGGCGCTCAGCCAGGGTGCGGTTGAAACGCTCGCGGTGAATTTCAGGGTGCCCCCGCCGGATAAAAGTTTTGTGCTTTTCCATCTCTTTGGAAACAGCCCCCATGAACTCACGCCCGGGTCAACCTGCAGCATTTTTGGCCATTTCAGCGGCCCACGCCCGTAAATTTTTTGAAAGGCCTGGGCAATTTCCTCAGAATTTTTCGAGGTCAAGGGCTCGGCCTCTTTGTATCGGCTGGCCACGTTGGCGACATTCATTGCATATTTGAAAACCTTGCGCCCAACTTTATCGTGCGGCGTAAAAAGCAGGTCTGCTTGGTGCACCGCGTTGGGTGTGGGCACATCGAACTTTGGCCGAGGAATACGCAGCGGCGCGGGCAGAAACACCTGCCAGAGAGCCTGTTTTTGTAGCCACTTTCTTGCATCCTCTTTCGGAACTTTTGCCATTTGGGCCAATTGTTTGATCGCACCCCAACCTTTCCAGCAGCCCCGCGGGCTGTAATAGATTCGCGAAAACCGCTGTTCTTCCCGTTTCGAAGGAAAGTTTGTCATTCATTTGCACTTATATATCCGAAATAAAAAGCCAACAATGTTTGGAGAAGAAGAGAAACAAAAAGCTTGGCAGGGGCTCACAGATTTTCAAAAACCGCCCCCCTTGCAAGAGGAAAAAAGAAGGGGAATGGCATTGTGGGGA
>JAEMWC010000898.1:340000-355771 GCA_016490735.1 Pachyseris speciosa
GTCTAGATCGCCCGTCATCGCGGTGCTGCCGTCCTTTTTCATATCGCCCGAACCTGCCGGCCCTAGCGCGCCTTGGAGACCTCGGAGACCTTGAAGCCCCCGCAGGGGCCAGAATCTCCTTTGTTACCTTTCACCAATTTGTACGCGGTCGCCTTTGTCTCCTTTCGCTCCGGGTGTCCCCGCGGTCTCCCTTCGGTCCTTCCTACCCATGTGGCCCTTGCGGACCATGTGGACCGGTTGGACTTTGCGCGCCAGTCGGTCCTGCGGGGCCGGGATCCCCTTTCTCTCCATGTTGGCCTCGTGGACCAGGGGGGCCGGGAGGGCCGGGGCGTCCCTCCCGCTCTTCTGAAAAGGCTTCCCGGAAGTTCGTTCATCCACCCCATTTTTTTCTATATACTTTCGTCAAAATTTTTCTTCATCTCTTTCTTCGGTTTGTCGTAATAAGAGAATGAGAATTTTTTTGTCAGTTGCACGGTCCAGCAGGACAGGATCTACCCCCAGATCGGCGGCGATCCGTCTGTTCTCTCTTGGGAGGAAAGTGAAAATGCAGAAATGGCTGCAGTTGTCGCGGATGTTTTTGGGGGTTTTGAAAAAGGACTGGGCGAGATAGATCACGGCGCAGTTCCGGTGCAGCCCGTTGATGAAATAGTTTATTATGTCGTTCTGGTTATTTTCACAAACCAAGTCGTCGAACACGACAATGTTCTGATTGTCGGGCGGCAGCTTCTCGAGGGGAACGATGTCGTCTCCATGCGCTTCGATCACTTCGTAACCAACCGCGGGGTCGATTCATTCGGCGAAATCATCCAGAAGCGCCTGGTACTTGTTTTGGTGAAGGTTCTTCGAGAAAAGAAAAACCTTGTCGAACTCCAACAGCTGGTACAACATGTGCAGCAGGATGTTTGTCTTGCCGGAATTGCTGGGGGCAGATCAGCGTCCGGAAAATATCCTCGGGCATGGACAGGTCTCCTTGTTGCCAGTTTGTTTTTCGCGACACCTGGGTCATAGTTCGGAATTTTCATTCTCCATATTCCTCCGCGAGAAAACATGTCTTTGAAGAAGAGACGAGAGCGGGCCGCGGCCGAAGCCGAGCTGGAGACACGAGAAGACGAGGTCCGGGAAGCTTTCAAACGAGACAAACTTGCAAAGGCGATGGGGGAAATCGAAGCGGAGCGGGTTTTCAAACCGATCACAAAATGGTTGGAAAAACCACCTCCCCCACAAGTCGAGGGGGGGCCAGACTACGCAATGGAGGAGTTCGATCGAATTAAACCCCTTCGACTGGCAAGAAGGGTTTCAGCCGGAGGCGCCTTCGCCTCCACCTTCGCGTGTGGTCAGCGACGCGCCTCCACCATCTCCTCCGCCTGTGGAGGAAGAGGTTCCGCGCCGGACTTGGGAGGAACCAGCGCCAGCAGAGTTTCTCGAAACATACAACGAATCGAACTATTTGCGGACACTCAGTGGGTTGGCCACGAAGATGGAGCAAAGCGGGCGAGAGGCGGTGAAAACTGGAAGATACAAAGGGTGGTCTTTGGCGGACATCAAACAGCGCAGAGATGAAATTCTTGCTGCACGAATGCCACCACCCACAGGACCCGTTCGAAAGTCACCACTGTCGGGTGAGCCAGCTCCGGCGGAGGAAAACAGAGTTTGAAGAAAAGCCGCCGCGCCGAAACAAAGAACAACAACACCTTGGAAGAGGCAATTTTTGGCTCGCAGGCTCGCAATCTAAGACGACGACGAGGAGGCGAATGATATCCTGAAAGAGGAATGGATGGAGGGAGGGGGTGGGGAAAAGAAAACGCCTTGTATGTGAATCTCGGCTAGTTGAAAGCAGGACACGTTTTGTTCAGCGTTTTCACTGTGGGCCGGCCAGTCAGTTAGCCCTTCACAAAGGAACCCAGCGCCACAAATTCCACCCGTCGGCGGAAGCCGGATCGACTCGATCGGAATACGCGTCACAGATGGGAGAAACAACATTTTGGACCTCAACGGTCACACCTGGCTTTGGCTCTTGTGATTCGATAGGTCTCTCCCGCGGTTTGAAAATCTTTTCTATTGTATAGTGTGCCCGTATATTGTGTCTCGATGAACAACCCGAGTGAGTGGATGAAAATCTTCGACCCGCGGGCTGGGTGGTATCGCTACATGCACAAAAAGGGACGGGCGTGATTCGCGACGAGCTTATGGACGCTTGTCCGAAGGTCGCGAAGCCGGCGAAACACGCCGAACCCCCGCCGGTGACACACCCCCCCCCCCCAAAGAGGTAAGGCCTCCTGAACACAGAAGAAAGTGGAGCGAAAAAAATCCGACAACTGCCTGGGGAAGCGAACGCGCGACAAATGGAAGCTTACCCAAATTTTGGCCAACCGTCTTTGAATTTTTTTGGGTTGTATACGCCATGGCTTGGTTCAGATCTCCGAAAATCTCGAGAAGGTGGACTACAAGCGCATCAATCTCGAAATGCCGCTCCCGGGAAATGCACACCAGCCGAAAAAAGGGCTGAATTTCCGGAATGTTGTGCACGACTGGATACAACGCTTACTTCAACGTCGAGTACCGCTTCGAAGCTCTTGCCGATGGGGCCAACGTTGCGGACAACGCACAGACCGCCCCAGTCAACGGTTCTTTCTCACTGATCAAGACTCTGAGAATGATGAGGACCGCGGGAAAGAAACTTTACAAAGCGAACGGTGTCCACAAGGTTATATTCGTCAAAACGCTGTTGGAATATTCGACGACTATTCGAGGAGCGTGGCAAAGGATGAGTTTTGGTATCTCGAAAAAACAACACGACTGTGACGAATCCTGCCACGCCCGCCACCAACAAAGGCATAGAAGCGCGACACAAACTGTCGAGGGGGGCCGGAACGGTGAAAACCGTGATCCCTCTCAAACATTTCTCGTTCTTCGAGGAGCTGTGGAACAGACTTCTCCCCCCGATGCAGCTTGAGGTCGAAATCGTGTTGCAGGACGACGCCGAGATGATTTTCCAAAATGACAACACCGGGCAGAGAATTGTGGTCAAAAAGTTGGCATTGTGGGTTCCGAAACTGGAAATGACGCCAGAAGGGCAAAGACTGATGCACGAACAATTCCTGAAACCGACGCAAGGGACCTTCTTGCAAGAAACCCGGGTCCCCAGCGCCGCCCGACGAGACGCTGTTGGGCAGTGGCAAATTTCCCCCGGCGTCAAAAACGCAAAGCATGTCTTTCTCTTCTTCCAGCAGTCGCGGAAACAGAACGCTCTGTCTTTCAACCCGTACAGCTTTGACACGTTCAACCTCTACGGAGACGATTCCGCGAAACTGAGCACTTGTCGACTGCAGTATGGCTCAGTTTACTATCCCGAGCTCGAGGTTTTGACGGAAAAGACCAGCTCGCATCCGCCGTGATTTGATTGAGTTTCACTACAGGAAGAACGACCCCAACTCCAAATCAGCGTGGACAACTATTCGTCTCTTTACCCTGTTGTTTACTTCGACCTCCGCGCGACCAAAGAAAGCATGACGGGCGATGCGAAGAAACTGATTCTGCATTATCGGCTGAACGAAGCTTCCAATGCTCAAGATTACATTATCTTCGCCGCCATCTTGAACGAAGAAGAAGTCGTGATCAAGGAGATTTGAAACGAGTTGGTTGTGGGTTGAGACAGAAAATTCTTTTCTTTAGTATGAGATGGCAACGACGTACTCTACGTTTCGAATCGCGCTCTCCGATGGGCAAAAACACAGCCTGCAAAAGGCTGTTGCCACACGAACGGCTGTGACTCTGTGGGTCAAACCCGAACAAATCGGGCACGGTGACTCCCTCCTTTTGACGGACACCCAAATCAAACGCATGCGGAAAGCAGCCAGCGAGAAACGCGGCGCAGATCTCAAGATTTCCCAGACACAGATCGAAAAGATGGCGCAGAGTGGTGGGAATCTTTTTTCGACGGTGTTCAGTTTGGCGCGGCCGTTGCTTGTGCCGGCGGCAAAATCCGCCGCCAAAGCTTTGGCGACTGCGAGACTGAGTTTCGCCGCGGACAAAGCTTTGGAGAAGATTTTCGGGAAGGGCTACGGACCAAGGGAAGTGGAGCTTTACCGACTCACACAAATGTTGTCGCCAGACCAAAGAAAGGGGATTGAAAGGTACTTGGTTGGGAAAGTAGGAGGAGGAGCTGCGCAGTATGGTGGGTTTCTTGGAATGTTGGCTTCCATCGGAGTTCCCCTTGCTTTGTCCCTCGTGAAAAGCATGTTGGGAAAAGGAATGACTGAGGAATGGCTCAAGACGCTCGTTGCCTGGACGACTTCCACCGCCCCCTTCTTCTCAGCGGGGAGATGGAATGCGAATTAATTCTCCATGGTTTCGCCCGCCGCCTGTTTGGGGAACTTGGCGAGATTGGGAGAAAAAAATGAGATTCTGGGATGTCCCACTCTCGAACATTGATCTGGCCAATTGGTGTGAATATCTCGGCATCCCGATCCGAGGGATTTTCTCCCGAGACGAAGCCAAACCTCTGCACCATTCCCCTTGCATTTTGAACTTGGACGATTTTGGCAGTTTGGGAACACACTGGGTCGCTTGCTGGAGCGGGAAAGATGTGGAGTATTTCGACTCTTTTGGGCAGCACCCTCCTCTCGAATGGGAAAAAGAGATGCGGAAAGCGGGGAACCTTTCTGCGGAACGAAGATCAAATACAAGCGCTCGACAACGTGCGATGTGGGTACTATTGTCTTCTGTTTCTCAATGAGCGCGACAGGGAGACAAATTATCCGGATATTCTCCGAACGTTTTCCACAGATGTGCGAGAAAATGAGAGAGTTGTGAAAAATTACTTCGAAAATATAGCGTGATGGTGGACATCTATTGCGTGAGAGACAAGCGCAAGACCCCGAATGTCCCTGGGTCGGAGAAAGTGGTCACAACAAAAAAATGGGCGGAGAATGTTGAAAGCGACATGTGCGGTCTGTGGGATAACCAAAACGCGTTTCTTAACGAAGTCGGGAAACTAGCGGGTTCTCTCTTGCAGAGGGTTCTGGATTTGGCACAGACATTGCTGGAACTGCGATGGATTTGTTCTTGGAACATGGAGTCCCATTTCTCGCAAAGAAAGGGGTGGAAATGGGTCAGAGGCAATGAGGAACCCCGAGCTTCAGAGGCGGGCGATTGATTGGGCTGTGGAGAAGGGCAAGCCTGTTCTTCGAAAGGTTGGTAGCGAAGCGTTAAACCGGCTTTCTACGAAGGTTCGACCCAACATCCGTTACAAAACCGACAGGCGACAGGCGCTTTGGTGGCAGAATACAAGTGGCAGCACAAGGAGTACAGAGACAAGGGCGACACGCGGAGCTATGGGTCTTGGATCAAGTGGAAGGGATATGGAAAAGGGGTTGTTGGTTCGGGGTTGGGAGACTTTGTCGACCTGCGGTTTACTCGTTATGGGGTCTTGGTTCCGAAGTTTGCAACAGACCCGAAGTTTTGAAAGCTTTCTCCAAAGCTGTGCCTAACCACCATGGCTTCGTGGATGTTCTCCAGAAGACGGCGCGAAACTACTATGGTTCAGGTGTGGACATCCATGCGATGACTGGGAAACTTCCCAAACCGAAGAAAGGTTGGACTCATTCCGGGGGACAACCACACAGGATCGTACAAACCCCTCCACCAACAGCTCGACTACGATCCGGAGACGGGTGAGATCCGAGATATCTTTCAAAGCCCGACGGGCGCAACGGATGCAAATGCGATGCAACACGACGTGGATTACAGTAGTTGTGGGCACTGGGCAAAAAAATATGGTGCGGACGAGAAAAAGTGCAAGCATGCGCCGACAGGAAAATGGTGAAAGCGCTCGATGCGGTCCGGTGGAGAGAGAGAGACAGTGGGGGCATGCTTTGGCTCGCAATGCTATTAACACGAAAGAGAGGTTGGGTTTGGGTGTTTAAGGCCCAAACCAAACGTTTATAGTTTCCAGGCGTCTGATGGCTTTCGACAGGTACCATGGAATTTCTTCTGTCGCTTGCCTTTCGAGAGACCAAAGTTCGCCTAATATTTCCCAAAAGGCTACCACATCATTTTTCGCTTCTTCGATAAGTTTGTCTTCATACGAACAGTCTTGATAAAAACTTTCCACGCTCCGATTCAACGATGAGAGAATGGCTTCAAGTTTTGGTGGAAATTGGTCTTTTTCCGTAATCGTTGGGAGGAAAAGGTGAAGATCGGAACTGGTCGCGTCGAAAGCTTCGATTAAGTCGCCAACTATTTCTTCCACTTCGCCGTCCTGCAAAGGCCCGTTTGCCATTGAATATGTACCTCCTTTTCTTCAAAAGGGCGCCACTTACCGCCCGCTGCATTTACCCCCGCACTTCCCGAACAAGTGGGTGCGGAAGTTTGTCCTGCACGAAGTAAAAAATGATTACAAGCGTGGCTACCATTCTTTCTCCAGAGAGTTATTTGTTCAAATGCTTCGACTTCGGGGATTAATCACAACCAATACAGCCTTTGTCTTCGTGTTCGGGGAAAGAGCCGGGATATTTTGATTCTTCCCGCCTGTCCGCTTCGAATTCCAAAGTGCCCCAGTCTGGTTGGTTTAGATCCTCCTCCTCCGCGTTGTCAAATGCATAATTGACATAGGCGTTGAACAGCTCGTAAAAAGCGGGCATTGCGCGCTTGACGGCCCAGTCCATATATCTTTGGGTGGTGTTTGTTCAATAGGGTGTATCACAACTTCTTTTGCATCCACTCGTCCCAGACCCGCGTAGGGAGGTCTTCTTTTCTCACATGTGGAGGTGGGGCGCTGTTTCGTGAACAGATGTCGCCCTCGTTGCACCCTGTACACTTCAAACAACGAGGAAAATCCAAGTCGTCCTCTGGGGGTAAAAAGCCGTACTCTCGAAGTGAGGGGTGCGGACAAAGAAACTTCTCTTTCTCAACCACACCCCACGACCAAACGGCGGGGATCAACCATTTTCCTCCAAATGAAAGGGGGGAAATCTTGTTTTCCAACAAATTCCATCCTCCCCCTTTGCGCAGCCGTTGTTTTTGCAAGTGTGAATGAGTTCAGCCCCTCCCCCTCCTCTTGGAGATATTTCTGCATTATTTTTTTCCCAATCCCATGGGACCTCTGGGAAAGGAAAAGTTGGCCGCTGTCTGCGGGGTGCTGGAACTGGTGGCCTCTTTCTGCGAGGTGCGGGGACCGATGGCCTCTTTCTGTGGGGTATGGGCAACTCCACACCCTCGTAATACTCCCACATGGTGGCGCTGTCAGACGTGTTCACGCTGTTCAAGACCTCTTCCTGCATGCGTGCTGCTACCATCTTTATGATTACCCCTATAACCCTTTTGTTTAAAAGGCTGTATACTTAGCGCAAAAAAGTAAACTAACATTGCTAAAGCTATTTTAATGTTTTGTGAATACGTTACACACACAAAAAGACACTCTGGCGCTTTCGCTCCTCGGGCTTCGCCCTCGTCGCGAAAGCGCCAGAGACCTGTCTTTTTCACGTGTGCCAGCTGAATGATGGCAAAAGCGACTGTGCCATGACGTCACTACACAGCTGTGTCGTGACGTCATGTGGTAGCAACATAAAACAGCTCAATGGTGCAAAAGCGACTGTACCGTGACGTTACGGCACAGCTGTGCTGTGACGTCAAATGTGGTTGATCTACTGTGGAATTGTATGTCTCTGATTCTCGGAAAACAGGGACTTTCCCTATGAGTCATCCGATTGTTATGGGAGTTCTGGAGTGCAATGACGCTACTTGTAATAAAAGCTAAGCTCTTAAGCCCGCGAGTTCGTCACAGGGACTGGTCAGCGGTATTCCCCCACAGTCATGTGGTGATTTTGATACTTCATGTAACTGTCCCCAATAGAATGAATTGCAACAAGGAAGTTCATAATGAGCTTGTTAATGTGTTCAAAAAGTGATAGTTATAATAAGGCAATGAGTTGCGATGTTTTCAAATTTTGTCGCTTCGCCAACGCGCCAGGGTGGCTACAGTTGTGATTTTCATCACGTGCTGGCAACGCGACAAAATTTGAAAACATCGCATCACCGGTGCGAGCAAAAAATCGCTCGTGTAGCCGCGGCTTAAAGTCGCTCGAATTTCCTCTTTGCTTGCATAAATACACAAGGTTAAACTAATAATGAAAAAACTACAGGGTAACAGCCATTTTTTGGAAGGAAAAGTGATCAAAGCAAAGTTCGTGACTGATCGAGACAACGTTAATTTGTTTGCTTTCTTTGCGGTTTCATCTCGCATCTGATTGGTGGCTACGCAATGGACCTGTCAAAATCAAATCAAAGTGTTAACGGTTTTTTGACTTTCACAGTAAAACTGTGGTGTGGTGGACTCCTATAATTTAGTGCCAGTTATATTGATTTTTATGAGAATATGTATAGAATCAGGAGGAAATCAGTATCATCGTAAATACCATATTGAGAACATTTTGAATCAAATAAATGAAATGTATGGTATTGAAATGACTTATGAAAACAGACTAAGCACTGTTTAATAAACGAGCGGGAGTGTTTTATCGGGTTATAAAACCACGAGGCGAAGCCGAGTGGTTTTAAAACCCGATAAAACACGACCCTTGACTTTATTGAACGGCTTCAAAAGTGAAAATCTCTAGGGAATTTGCGAACTTGTTTGTTTAGCATACTTGTGCGATAATTTTTGGTTTAGCGTACAAGTGCGATAATTTTAATTTCCTGTTTCACGAAAGAATTTGAAGAAGCAAGCACGCATTACGTGGAGTCGCCCTGAGAATTATTGTGAGAAATATCATTGTGTCGTTTTCGGACTGTATGACTAATTAATGGCGGCTTCAAACCGAACGTTTCGTGAGCCAAAAAGCGCGGAGGAAGAAAGTGAAACATTGGAAAATGTTGGCCCAAAGTCGACCCGTTCGGTAAATAAATGGGCGATGACAAGTTTTGGGGAGTGACAGGCCGGAAGAACAAATAAGAAAGCTTGTGAGGAAGAAAGCGGATCTGCTGGGAAACTTCTCCAATTCAAGATTTGGAAACGAACATTTGCGAGATGACGGCAGAGTCTCTAAACTTTTGGCTGACAAAGTTCATCATGGAAGTATGCAAAGACACAGGAGAAACTTACCCTTCACGAACGCTTTAGTGTCAGCACCGAAATGTTTACAAGATCTGTGGTCAATAACTGAACGTTCAATATTACCTATATTACCTAATAAACTATTCGCAAATGTTAACTTTGGAATAAAGAAATTGAATATTGCATCAAAGTTGTTTTGCTTATAATTCTTGTTTATTCAGCTGGCCATTACACTATCTCACCTCTTTAAAGCTGTTTTATACAACGTCATCCTTATTAGTATTCTTTATATAAAGAATACTAATGAGAACACATTTTATATAGAGAATATCAATGACGCAAAATACAATCAGCCCCGCTCTCCCCTGGGACTGAAATCAAATGCCGGCCCCAGACTTTTTAGTTTGACAGTGTTTTACCGGGGCTTAAAACACGAGCACGTGACCAATTTTAATGGCTGTGATAGGTTGTTGAGCTCATGAATTATTAATGAGTATTTGAAGGATATATAATATCTTTGAACTGATTGATAAAGTGTTACCTGAAGTCAATGAAAAAAAGATAAAGAATGATTAATATCAGCTATATATTAAGAAAATTATTTAACATGCTAGGATGCCTTATAAGAATATACCGCTTACGAAATCAAAGAAAACATTAAGATTCTATGAGATTTGGTGGAAAAAATATACATGCTAAAAAAGCATGATATTAACCAAATTGGCAACAAGTGACCTATTGTGTGGTTCTCGAAAAGTTTACTCAGTTGTGAATTTTTTGTTATGTTTTTTTCTCAAATCTGGAGAAAGGTGATGACAAATCAAGATTCTCTTCACCCAGAATCTTCATATCATGAATGAATTGTTTGTAATCCCATTCACCGCCTTTCATTGCTTCTCTGAGATTAGTTAAGACTTTTTCATACGATGTAGCACTGAATTTTAATAAATCAGCTTTACCCTTTATGTTTTTGAATTCATGATAGCTTTTTAAAAGTATAGCAGCAGAAGTTAAAGTGCCTAACACAACTGGGTTTAATGTCTCACCGCCTGTAATTACGCCTACGCTGGCGAGCATAACACTTCCAATCTTCATAACATAATTTATTTTTTGTTTCTTTTATTAGAATGTTTATACATCCAGTTTATTTTATGATAATATGTCTAGAGATCCTTGATTTGCTTTAATTTTTGTTCATCAATATCGGCATCAATATGATTGAGGGGTTGACATTGAAACCCAATCGATATCTATAATGACTGTCTGAATCTTTTTCAGCTGTTATATAACAAACTTTTTTATTAAAGTGAAAACTACCTATCCAATTTTTTATTCAGTTTATTTTATGATAATATGTGTAGAGACCCTTGATTTGCTTTAATTTTTCTTCATCAATACTGGCATCAATATGATTGAAATTGAAGATCTCTTTTTTTAGTCATTATATTATATGTTTATATTAATTCACAATGAATGTCAAGCTAAAAGTTGCTTTATTGAAAATGGGTTCATTTATCATATTACCTTTGAAAACTCGTAATGATAGGGCGTCTTTTGTCAATAATGAAAAATTAGTCACAATCTGTTGATTACCATCATTTAGGAATGAAATTGTTTCTGTGATGTGGTCATCGGCACTACATGTTATGCTTTAGAGAATACAGTCAAAAGGAATTAATATGCCACCACTTACCGTTCTAGTAATTTGTATGTAATCACGGTTTATTGTTTTATCATAAAGACCAGTAATAAGAAATTGGGATTTCAATTGAGATGATATTATATTATGTTCATTCATGTCAATGTCAATCCCCATCTGCATTTTTCGTTGACGATCTTATATGCTTTAACAAAGTCAAAAACACTACTATCAACATCATTCAAAAAATAGTCAACACCATAAACAACCATATATAGTTGACTGTAAGATGCAAGGTAAGTATTTAAATCACCACCGTCGTTGTCTCAATGTGTTGTGTAGTATACATACATTGGAGGAGTTTTTTTTTTTTCAAATGAACTATTGTTTTGGTATAATAGTATTCTGCTGTTGGATCGTGTTGATAGTGACATTTTTCGGTATGATTGTTGTTAAGATAAATTCCCGTTCCGTTTATTGATACTTGTGTTCTTTGCCATTGCTTGTAATCTGTGAAAAATTGTTCATGCAAAGTGTATGGTCTTTATCACTTGAGGGTTGACATTGAAACCCAATCGATATCTATAATTACTTTTTCAGCTGTTACATAACAAACGATTTTATTAAAGTGAAAACTACCAATCCAATCTTCTTTATCTCATTCACCATAACACTGTATTCAGAAGACCATTCATCTATTTGATCCATAAGGTACTTGAAGGTGTTTTCGATTTTGTGTCAAGTTGATGATTTTGTTTTATTATCCATATACGATTTATTTGCGGCCTCGGTAGAAATTGAAGGCTGGCTTAATCCTATTATTCGATGATCATTCATTTGTATAGGACCTGACATAATACCTCCAGTTGTTGAAAGATATTTTGTTAAGTCAGCATGGCTGGCTATAGTTGACAAACTTGAATCAACGCAATGTTTGTTTGCACGATCAGCGTAATTAATTGGAGATGCACTATTTACAACATGATATTTTCTATTGAGATCTAAATTTCCAAGCATTGAATTTGAACCATCTGTCTTGAGAAATAAATTTTCTTTTGAATCAACGTATTGTTTATTTGCAGCATCTCTACTCTCTGTTGGATTAGAAACATTAATTAACCGGTTATTATTCAAATCAATGGCGCCTGAAACATGAATTTCACAAACATTTTCAAGATGCTTGTTTAATAGATCAAATGGTCCATCAGATGTAAAACGGATTACATTTTCATACTGCAAAGGCGTCCTGTGCGAGCCACCACCAATTCCGATTATCGAGCACATTCCGCTCCATTGTTTGTTAAATTGGGTGTCCTTGATATTTTTCAAGTCAACTCATTTCAGATAGCCAAGTTTATGTTTTATGTTTTATTATTTTATAATTTATGCCTCCAATGTTCCTCAACTTGTATGAGACAAGTAGTCAAATTCATAGTTATGTCACGTACCAGAACGGCTGGATGTTACCGCACTCATTTCGTCGTACAAACATTAGACAATTTACAATTCTCTGGAATTCTCTCCCTACCTCAATTACCTGTTCGGCAATTTTTTTACCTTCAAGAAAAAATTGTTAGAATTTTTACTCACACAATCCTGAATTTGTCATGCCGCACTCACACATGTCCAGCATTAAATTATACTTTTATATTATCTTTTTAGGTGGCCTCTCCTATAAGCCTTGTTGTTTCCTGAAGTCGCCTCGCCACTAACTTAAGTTCATTACTTGTAAATATTATGAAAATGGGAAATAAATAAATAATAATTGTTTATTTACTGCTTGATCATTATTTGTAGCGTCTTTGATATTGTTGATATAATGACTGTTGATGTTAAAATTCGTGCTCATAGCATATTCCTCATTTCAGCCGACGAAAGTTTGCCTTGCATCTTCATAACTGATAAAATTGTCTTCATTGTTGGTCAACTCTTGAAATGTTTGTTGTTTACTTTTTATCACATTATACTGATTATTAAGGTCGATATTACCAGTATTACTATGTTTTTGACTAATTAAAGAATTTAATTGCAAAACTGTTGTGTCAAAGCTATTTTGATTTACCTCACTAGATAAACCAGAGTGATATTTGGTTATTACGTCATCGTTGTGGGGTAGCCTTAGTGGCATTTCTTAGCTGTTTATGTTGCATATCATAATCATCATTATCTGTTAATTTGAAACCAATCCTAGGATCACCTTTCTCACCTTTTCCAGAAATTTGGTAATCAGAAGGTTTACTCGGTAATAATTCATTTGAATAACTCATTATATTAATATATTAGATTATATCCTTTCAGTGAAGTTTCTACTTATGAATTGTCTTGGTTTATCAATATACAAGAAACTTTATGGTTGTTCTGTTGCCTTTTTATAGTCGCTTTTAGAAACACCATTTTCACGGCAGATTTACAACTGTTCATTAGTACGTGGAGAATCAAATATACAACAATGGCTTGCATCCATTGTTTTATCAGTGTTAGTTCTTGTTACGAGAGTTTGTGAAATTATTACGTATTTCTTGGTCTAAATTTTAATAATCATATAAAATAACAAGCTTTTGGTTGTCATCTGACATTTTGTTCAAAGGGATTATTTTATCATTGCTTGCTTCAATAATGTCATATCCAACGTGTATGCCTATTGGCTCAAATGTTTGAATCAGATTTTGGTATTTTGATTGTTGAAGATTACGAGCAAAAAGAAATTTGTCAAAATATAATAACCTATAAATGAGGTCGAGTAATAGATTCGTCTTGCCAGAACCAGAAGGAGCAACAATTAGCATTCTGAAACATCTTGTCAGGTATAAAATTGTATTTCTGTTTATAATTTGAAGTTACATCGTCTTAAACATTATAATTTGGTATTCTCATTCTATTATACAGTATAGTTACATTATTTAGTTCAACTGTTAGTTCAACTGTCAGTTCTTCCTCTTGTTTTATATATGATGTGCATAATTATGTGATGTAATTTTGTAATAAATGAGTTTGCTTAAGTGGAAAGAAATTGCAAAAAAGAAAACTAAGCTTGGCAATAAAATAAATTTTGTGCATGATACAATTTTGAAAAATCATTTGGGAGAGAAAACAAGCCAAGAATCTTTTCAAAAAGTATTCAAACCGATAACCACCCAATTAGATGATGTTGCGTTGACTAATTTAAATATAGCTCGTCTCACAAAAAGGCGAAAGAAAAAAACAGAGGCCCCTGATTATGGAATTGATATTGAAGATGAGCAGGTTCCAGATTATAGATTGGAAGGCCTATTTGATGAGGATGTTGCACCGGAGCCTGAAAATATTATAGTACCAAAACCACCAACTTATGAGGAATCATTAAAAGATATTTTAGAAGGAAAGAAACAAATTTATGTTGAACCTCAATATCTCCCTGAAGAACCAAAAGAGATGACTCCAGAATATGACGAAGATGAGGATATTGACTATGCTTTGGATGAAGAAGACAGGATTAATGAAATCTTAGATGACATGAGTATCTTAAATTATGATGATGTAGAAAAACAGCTTAATAGAAAAGAAAAAACACCTTCTAAGGCCAAAAAAAGTTTGAAAAATAAAGTTGTGGAAAAAGCCAAACAGACAAGAGATAAGTTGAATGGTTATAAAAGTCAAGTATCAACAGCGTACAATGAAGGAAAAATTCAAATTCATACCACCAATAACATTCAACAACAATCACGAACATTCGATTGGGTTGAATCGAATTATCAATATGAGCTTCACATGGTTCAATATCAACGCAGGCTATAATAATCAGCTAATTATTAAATGAAGGAAAGATAATGGCAGCTGGTGTTTGGAATTATGATGACATAAACAGGCATATCAGAGAAAGCACTGCAATAAAAGAAGAAGGTAAAGATGATGAAAACCTAATAAATGTTAAATTCGATGTAACCACGTTTCGAGTTACAATAATAATAAAGGAAAATTATCAACTTGATTTAACACATAATTTTCATAATTTTTTCATGAATTGATAGGATTCGATAAAAAGATATTGAAGAATAGAAGTTTATATCGGTACATACGTTCCTAATTTAAGCCAAGATACAACGGAACGGAACATATTGGAAAAAAATCGGTGAGAAAAATGGTGATTTGATCATGGCTGAACTTTCAAGCCGATTTAATAGAAGTAAACCCAAATCAATGACAGAAGTGAAATTAAGAGAGGAGTCTACAGTATAGTATAGACAATGTAAATATATTTCTGTGTATCTTAAAAATTCATATCGTGATGCAAACGGTAATAGACAGGATGAATTAACACCGTATACCATGAATACGTATTCACTGCCTGGTGGAGCTACATTGAGTAACTATCGTCTTGAATACGGAAATGGGAATTTTTATCCTGAAAGAGAGTATGATAGCGAGAGCAAAGTAAGAATCTTCAATGATTTTATGGCATATGCAATGCGTAAGAATGACTATAATACAGGAACACGATTGAATTTGGCAAAGTATAATTCACTGTATCCGCTTGTCTATTTCAATCTGAGTTTTCAGGCTGAAAAGGTCCAACAGATTATCAGCAAATGCAAATCAAACTTTCAGTGTTCACGCTGTTGTACTATATGAAGAAATGATCAACATTGATAAAATTATAAATGAGTTAGTTATTGTGTAAGGTGGTAATTACAAATAAGTTGTTTAAGGTGGTGATTCAAAAATTTTAAGTAAATAGTTTTTTGACACATAGTTTTATCCAACATAAATATATACAACTAATGACTCAATTTTATGAAAATGAATGCATACATACATACATACATACATCCTTTATTGACGTTCCTCATAGGGGCTTTTTTAAAAGACAACAATTAACCTAATTACATACTACAATAAAAGATAATAATTAACTTACTGTAAAAACTAACCTAAGGGCCGCTAAGAAAAATATTTACACTAAAATTTAATCGAGGTGATAAAAATAAAATCAATAAAATCCTTGACGAGTTTACGCTTCAGGTTGAACTTAAAGGCAGATACTGACTCAAGGATTTTATGATAGCTATTCATGGAGTTCCAAATACTGGCTATTCTATAATAA